>VMDR010002921.1:0-81020 GCA_007922815.1 Macrotus californicus | reverse complement strand
AGGCTCTGGTTTATCTTAGCCTTTGCAGGAAAATGATAAAAATGCCAACAATTTAAAGAAAAAAAGAGAGATAATAGTTGCTGTTTGTTCCTAGAGTTAGATTAGTATATACAGTTTCAATGTCATTGCTCAGTGAAATGGCAATAGTTTAGTGAATTTCTTTTTCTGAAGAAGAATCACACTATTGAACCAAGTTTCTAGTTATACACAAATATCCCTGAATTATTGAAAAACCTGTGATAGGAAGAAGGAAACCCACCTCCAAAGAAAGTACTGAGCTTTCACGGGAAGCAGGATTCACCTTCCAAGCTTCCACCTAAAGTTCTCCCGGGTTCCTCTCTCTCATTTGATTCCTGAAGTACATTCCGTGAAGATATGTTAAAAGACACTGCAGCAGGCTATCAGGAAGCATATTTGCCAGTTCCTTCAATGAAATCACTGGAGAAAGGGTCCAGATTTATATTCCATTAAAGAAAAAAAATTTGTAGTATTTGCATAGAGGCAATCATAAACTTAACATTTGATTTTTGTCCTTTTCTTTTCCATTATAAACATTAAAAATTGCAATGTACCAACAATAATGAAAAAAATGGAGCTTATAGGCTCACTTATCTTTTTTTTAAAAAAGTGCCAGCCTTTAGCATTTAAAATTTGGTATAATGAGGCTCAGTGTTTCAAAGCGGATGTCAGGGGACAGACATCCAATCATTTTAAAACCAGCTTTTAGTGTAGTAGTTATATTGGTGGGGAATATGATTTAACAAAATGCAATATGGTCAAATCTATGTAATGAGAATTATTTGAAAAGTGAATTCCTTTTGTTCCTGATTTGCTATTGAAATTCACTTACATTTCTCCAGCTTCTTTCTTTTGGTAACCCTAATGGAAATAAAATTTCAGAACACCGATGCAGCTTGGCCACTACCTCTCTCAGGGGATAACTGATCAGCAGGGACATGGTAGAAGCTGACTTCTTCCTATAGTGCAAGTTACAATTTTAAGCTTTTTGCCTCAAATTTTTCCCCAGTCAGCAAAATGACATACAAATTTTCACCATCTTTGTAAAGGACTTTGCAACTCAATTGATTTTTGATAGAATTAAATATCTTATAAAATGTGTCACTAAAGTAAAAGGCCTTATTATTTACTGTCTATGTGCCCACAGATTTAGAATCATGTACAAACTATTTTGGCTAGTTTGACTAACTACCGGTTAGCTTAAAAAAAAGAGAGAGAGAGAGAGAGAGAGAGCAAGTTAGAAAACCACACAAGTTATTTGGCTGGCACTAAATTTTTTTCCAACTGATTAAATCATCCCAAATCAGTCTAAAAATTCAAAACATTTAGATCAGAGGAGTGTAAGGCTAACTCAGAGAATAAGGGAAACAAATCTAAGCATTTCTTCAAAAACATGACTCTAGTCAGTGTTTGCTGCTGGGCTGGAAAATGAAAACAAAATGAAAAGGTACCCCACTCCATCTTTGGCATTCTTTAATGTCAGTGCCTCTTGCTGTGATTTGTTCTGGGCAAGGGTAGTCACTGTCCCTTGACCCTAGCACATTTGACAAGTCCCGACACTCTGGGCATATTGTACAACAAAATAAATACATTAGCAAGACCATTTCCCCCTTCATTTCAGCCCAGGCATAAGAGATAGGTTACTTAAAATTCAAGTGCCAGGAAAGCCTATTGTAAAAGGGAAATATTTTCAAGTGAATTCCGTTTGATCTTTTTTTATAGGAGCTCCCACCAGCCTCTCTCCCTCCCTCCCCAGACCCTGGAAACCAATTAGTCTCAGCATGGAGGCCACAGACCAGGTTGAAATGGCTCCTTTTTATTTTTAGGGGATATAATTTCAGCCAGCATGTCTAGTCAGTTGTCA
The DNA here is from genome assembly GCA_007922815.1 of Macrotus californicus. Classification (NCBI taxonomy): domain Eukaryota; kingdom Metazoa; phylum Chordata; class Mammalia; order Chiroptera; family Phyllostomidae; genus Macrotus; species Macrotus californicus. Next base: position 79,138 of record VMDR010002921.1, on the reverse strand, counting down.
CATAGCATACTCTGCACACTTCTCTCTCTCTCACACACCATTGGATTTCCCTCTGGAGAATGGCTAGATCTTTGAGCCTGACTCCTGGAAAGGAATTAGATCTGGTTGCCGTCCAAATCCTTCAGCTCTGACAATGGCATAACATCACAGGGCCACCTCATCTTTCACAGACAGCCTTGCCAACCAAGTTTTCTAAGAGCCTTCTCTTTCTTGTCTCTTGTCTCCTAGCATTGCAGCGGCTTTCGCTCTCCTTATGTTGTTTGCCTGCAATTCTGAAAAACTTTCTTTCCCATTATCCAAAGTAGCAGAAAAAAGGGGACCAACTTTGAATTTCAAAATGTTTCTGAAGGGCTTATCTTTTGGGGAAAAGGTACTCCAAAGACAAAAATGGAAACTACAGTCTGCCTCTTCTCAACTCTCTATCCTGAATCTGCCTCAATTCATGGAGGTGAAAGAAAAAAAAAAAAAAAAAAGATCAGTTGGACTGGCCTTTTCTTTCTCAGGAACAACATAGCAGAGAGAAAGGGGTGTGTGCGTGTGTCTGTACGTATCTGGCGAGGTGAAAGGCTTGAGAAAAAGGAGCATAGCTTTCCCCTAGGAAAGCCTAAGCTCAGCAGATGGGAGGGGACCCAGGGTAGCCTTCTTTGGTCTGCGCGCAGTGCCCGAGCCTCTCGCCTAGCCCCAGCGGCGAGCTCTTCGCCCTGGAGCTGTGCCAGGACTCCAGACAGCGCCTGGCAGGTCGGTGGGTGGGAGGCCTGGGTGTTCTCTTTGCAAAAGACGCCCATTTGGAGGGAAAACTCCCATTATTTGTCCTGGGGTTCCGAGCACCCCCTCCCCGACCCTCTGTCATTTTTACGCTGATCACACTCCTGATGATGAACTTGCAGCTCAGCTTCCTGCCGCCTGCTTGACCCGGGAGCACCAGCAGGCTGACGGCCTCGCCCTCAGTTCCCTCCTCCTCCTGCAACCCCGGGGCCTCGGGGAGCCGGCGGGGGTTCGAGTGGGCCGAGGTTGAAGGAGGGGCACACGGGGGCGCGGGGTCCCGCCGGGGAGCGCGCACGGAGCGGCGCTTCGGCCGCCCTGCTTCCTGGAGCTGTGCTCCTTTGACCCCAGTGGCAGTCCCTGTCACTGCACCGCTCCCTCCGGCTCGCCGCGCCCTCGCTCTCTCTCCTCGCCCCCTCGCTCGATCTCTCCCCAGATCAAGGCTGCTCTCGTTCTTTCTACCCCCCCCCACCTCCTTCTCGCGCCGCGCCCCTCGGCCCCCGGCCCCAGCCCGCGGCGGGACCTCGGGGGTCGAAGGTTCTGGCCCGCCCTCGCCCCTCGCCGCCCCAGCGCGCCCCCAGCGCGCCTCTCGCCGGCTCCGGCCGCTCTGCGATGGATCGCCTGCTCGCCGGGCGCTGAAGGCATCCCCCGGACCCGGAGCGCAGCCCGGGAAAGGTAATCCGCCCCGGGAAGGGAGGCGGAGGGCGGGGGAGGGGGGAGGAGGCAGCCGGGCGCCCGGTGCCGAGCGCGAGAGGAAGGGAAAAAAATGCACACACAAAGCGGAGCCCGGGTGAGAGGTGCCTTGTCAGAGGCGCGTGCGGGGGGCTCGGAGGCTGCGGACCGCGGCTGCCCCGGTGCCCCTTACATTCACATGAGCGGACGCTTCCCGGGCAATTCGGAACCCGAGTAGGGCTTATTTTCTACCCCCGAGAGAAAGCGAATTCTTTTTTAGGAGCTGTCTCTCTCCCACTCCCCATCTTACCCCTCCCCTCCCCCCAGCCCTCGGCCCCCGACCTCTCGGGGTCCCCACGTCCCCGCCCCCTCCTCCTCCGGGATTTCTTGGGAGGGAAGGGAGGGTGCCGGTGAGGGGCAGCGGCAAAAGCCTGGCGGCGGGGATGGGGGTGGGGACGAGGGCACCGCGAGCTGTTTACTAGAAAGTCCCAGGGTTCTGTGTTCGAGCCTCCCCGGCCTAGGCCCGGGTGCATTGTGCTGGCGCGAGCCCGGGGCGCCCGTGGCGGCCCGAGCGAGGTGCGGTGGCCGGGAAGGCGCCGCGCAGCTTTGTGCTCGGGCTGCGCTCCACCGCCGCCCCCGGGGTCGCTAGCTCGCGCGTCGCCCTCGCGCGGGGATTTTTCTCACCCTGTCCCCGCGCCCCTCGCTTTTCCCTGCCGCCTTCGGTCTTCCTGATCGCAGCGGGCGGAGCGAGCTGGTGACTCGGGCTGGGTAGCTGGGGACGAGCGGCGAGGAAAAAGTAACCGTTGCCGCCCGATTTCTTCTGGAGAGAGGCAGGAGTTTCTTTGCTATTTACATGGAACAGGGTTATCTTTGTAAAGCCTTTGAATTCCGGGGTCTTGCGGCCTAAGGAGGTGGAGGGGGCGTTTTTCTGGAGATTGGGAGGGGGTTAGAATCCACCAGCAAAAAAAGAAATTAGAAATGTCCCAGTGGGGTAGATTTATACCATATTTACCTCCCCCCAACACACCCCAAATTAAGTGTAAATTCGGGTCACGAAAAATGTGTAATTGATTTGAGATGCTGCAAACAAACACAAACAAGTCAGGATGGAAAAAACAAACAAAACTAAGTGAAAGAAAAGATTTCCAAGGGGGGGGTGGTGGTGGGAACCGTGCCCTCTACACCCGCTCCAACGCTCGCTGGCTCCCTCCCTTCCTTTCTCCGTCGCTCCAGGGAAGCAGCCCGGCAGCACCCGGGCGGAGAGCAGGGCGGAGAGCAGGGAGGAGGCGGCTGCAGCGGCCCCGGGCGCAGGCTCCACTCTGAGCGTTCGGGGATGCCAACGCGCCCGGGAGACTGACGTCGGGGACGTGGGGCTATGATGCTTCAGCGAGGATGGCGCGGTGTCAGAGCCATTGGCCGCCGGTGGTCATCAATCAATCTGGGGCTGGGGGAGAGGGAGAGAAAGAAAGACAGGCGCCCAGCGGAGCCCGGGGCCGCTAGCCCCAGCAGTGCCAGCGGCGGCGGCGGCGGCGGCGGCGGCAGCAGCAGCAGAGGCGACGGCAGTGGCAACCAGGGACTAAGCGAGTAAGGCGAGCTGGTGCTCCAGGAAGGAAGGGGGAGCTGTAGCCCGGACAAGCCGGCCGTGAGCCGAGAGGGCAGGGCGAGCTTGCGTGCGCGCGCGCGCGCGTGTATGTGTAGTTGGTGAAGCCCCCATCCCCCCGATTTAAAACAAACACACCAATCCAAAGTAGAGAATTCCGCGCCCCCCGCCCCACCATATATAGACTACGCGCAGCCAGAGGCGTAGGAGAAAAGTCCTGCCCTTCCTCTCCCAAAGAATGTGCCACCCGGGTGTCCGCAGTGCTGGAGACAAGTTCAGGTGTAAGTGCGGCGGACGGGGGGGCGCTCTGTGGACAGAGGCACGTGGAACTTTGTGCATCCCTCCCAAAACCCTGGCAGAGTAGCCGCCGGGAAGGCTTGTGAGCATCGCTCTGGGATACAGGGATGAGTAACTGGAGGTGGGCATAAAAAAAGCAAGGGCGTGGAGTGGAGCGATCCCTCGATCAGTACAACAGAGGGAGGAGAGCGCAATTTGGCGGAGTTGCAGCAGGCGAGTTCCAGAGTCTGGCTAGGCGGTCGGGCTGTCTTCTCAGGGCAAGTGAATAAAAAAAGCATCCTTGTTTAAACGACGAAATCAAGGGCTCCTTGCTCATAGGCTGTAACATGCGGTGCTCGGGGAGAGAGGTCATGAGTTGTTGCTTTGAAACTTTTGGTAAAATGGACTTCTGGTGTCTAGGAGGTGGAGACAGTTATTTAATTCCTCAGCTTTTAATCCTTTCATTGCCAGCAGACTTTAAAATGTTTTCCAGCTAGAGTGCTGGGGGAAAAACATTGTACATTGCACTACTTCAGGGACAGGAGAAGTGGTTGCTGTCCAGGAAATGCAAAATGTGCTCACAGGATTTTTTTTTTTAATAGAAAATCAAACTATCACCAGCATGAATATTTGGCAATGCCAGTCTCTTTTTAATTTTTCTTTAGGATTCCTGGCATTTAGTACCAGGTTCCTTTGTTTTGTGGAGCAAATGTGTTTAAGTATAAAATGAAAATGAAAACAAAATACTGGTCTCTTTAAATATTGTGTGTAAAAAGTAAGGTAAGTGTGTTGAGGAAGAGACGCTCCCAACACTGATCATTTGGAAGGTTTTACTGCCTAAATGTGTGAAGCAAGGTGATGGAGCTTCCTGATAGTTCTGGGCAGTGAATCATTCTTGTTTCCAGCTTTTAACAAATTTCTCAAGTTGAGGGGGGAGACAGTTGTCTCATCTCTGAGAGTCTACCAAAAAAAGGTCTTTCCCATGTGTTGGTGTTTAATATTCTTAGGGTATGTTCGCTTTATGTTGTGAGTGGAAGTAGACGTAGCATTTTAAAAAATAAGCCTTCTCTGGACTTGTCTGTAAGGTTCCTGTGAAAGTTTCGAGGCTCTCTGCCTCAGCCTGACATTTTCTTCAAAGGATTCCAGATTAAAGAAGATAGACGCTGCAGGTGCACTGTTTTGATAAACCATTTGAAAGAGAACATGGTTAGGAGGAATTCAAATGAGGTGCCAGCTCCCCATTTAGCCCTTCGGAGTCAGAGGGGCCTCTGCTCGTCTATGAAAAGATGTTCTGTTTGTCTTGCTGGGGCCAAGGCGCAAAGAGGCACAGACGTTCGTTCACCTGATAGAAAAGGCAGTCCTTCGTAGACTTTAGGGTAGCGTGGACCATTTAGGATGTGAATTGACCACCTTCTAAGTTCAGTCTCTTCTAGGCTTCCCGAGGCAGGGTCTAACGCTAACTCCTCTAAGTCATTACATAGATATTTACGTAACGAGCATGTCTGTTTCATTTCTAGGCCATTTTTAGTTTAATCAGTGGGTTTGCTCCAGAAACATTGAAACCGTGTCTCTCAGTGGGTGCTGAGATTGTTACTGAGAGGTCACAATGGTCCAGACGTGAATTTTGTTTCCTTCGCTTCTTAACGTTCTGCCTGTCACACAATGGACCTTGATGGCAGGAACATAAGAATTGCCATGTAATTTTTACATCACTCTCTAATTTGTGCAAACACTTTAAGTTCTTGCAGTCTGAAAATGTGTGTGTTTTTTTTCCCTCTGTGCTTTGATGGCTAACATTCTTTTTCATGGCAATCATTTCTATAACAGGAAGATGTTTTCATTTGTATTTACTTTTCAGCATAGCGCCGTTATGCAGTTTTGCGCTTCAGTTAGTGTCTCAGTACTTTGTGTCTCAAAAGAGAATTACAGTACTTAGAACAGGACTGCAATTTGAAGCAGGTGTTGTGTTTGACTGTTATGCAAAATAACAGTAAAATATAATTGTGGGGGAAATTAAGGAAACAGCTGCAAACTTGGTATGAAAACTGCTACATTATGACTTGTAAGCAGTTCTGAGAGATATCTTACATCAGAGGAGCAGGGACAGATTTTAATTTCGTTAATCCTCCTAGCCTGGTTGTCTATCAACTGGTGCTTAAAGGACTCATACCTCCCATGAAGTCAGGAAGAGGAAAGGGAACCCAAAGTGACACTGTTTAAAATGCCAGTGCACCAGGGATTCTCTCTTGGCAGTGCCTTTGTCCATGAGGATCGCAGGCAAGGTGAGTATTGTTTAGCTCGCTTTGCTGAGATGAACAAGGCCCTGATTTGAGTAGAACGCTGTGGAATTTCTTAGCCCAGTCAGCATATGGAGAACTACACAAGCCCCGGGTTGTAAAATAATAAAATAAATGGCCTACAGCCGGCCATCTGCCTTTTGCCTGATATTGAAGGTGTTTCATGCCAAATTCAAATCTAATCTTATTATTCTAAATATTTTTATTTGCAATAGCAGCTAAGACTCCAGAGCTTAATGGTTCACGTGGCAATCGTATTTTGATGTGTAGCACTTAAAGTGGGTTACCCCAGGGTTCCACGAGGACCATGCTGTCCTCGGCCACTTCTCCGCCGCACTGATCAGTTGCAACGGGCCTGCATGCAGGGAGGGGCTTTCCTCAGTCTTTGCACACCTGCCATAAAGGTAAACGTCCTTATTTCTGAGCCCAGTGCAGCAAATCATGTATTGACATTTAAAGGAAGATTCAAAACTTAGTGGGGACTTAAAGAAAGTGTGAAGGCAACTGTTGAGAATTCTGCTTCCGCAAGCAAGAGCGAGGCAGGCGGTAGATGTAATGGCTGGCCTCCTGGACTGCTCCCTCCGGGCTGGTAGAGGGGCGGTAATGAATGCATCCAAAGTGGTAGTCCCAGCCCGGATGTGTTTGCTGTTTCCCGAAGTGACTGCACTGTTTTGAGAAATTATATTACATTTAGCATGAAGGAGTTGCCTTGCCCTGAAGTTCTTTGCCCAAGTGGAATGCATATGTATACCAGGCATTGAGTACGGATGTATTTTGGAAACTGCTTGTGAAAGAAAATAGTATGTGTAATGTGTGCATATATGGTGTGTGTAGTACAGGTGCACGCAGGTATTGTTATGAGCACAGCGTTTTAAGCTTACATTTGTCATTGCATTTTATGGTTGTGTTAAACATTGAGATTTCAATTATTATATGACACCAACTTTGTTCAGACCAAATATTCCAATTAGCAGGGAAGGTTGGGAAGAGTCTCCCACTTTGAGCACAAACCATTTATAGTTCGACGCCATGGCAACTGTGGATATGGCCCTTCTGTAATCCACGTTAAGTGCCATAATTATAATTAAAGAGGAAATCTTAGTTTGAATGCCATCGAAATGATTTCCTAGCAGCCAGTGGTGTCATATGGAACGTGATGTCCACTCCGAAGTGCTTGCAGGGTGGACAGTCGGGAAAGGCTGTATACACGAGGCAACAACGCGTATTGAGATGTTTTTTTCCTGAACCAGTTTCATGACCACGTGTCACGTTTGACGTCTCTTAGAACACCCTCTTTTCCTTTGTTCTCATTTTATAATTTTTTTTTCCAGAAACGCACAGCAGTATTGATGAGTAGATCCTTGGGTTCAGAGGTTGGCTGAAACGCATCATGCCTGCTTCCACCCTTTGCTCCGGAAAGTTGTGAATTGCTCATGCCTATAGGGAGGAAGGATGGCACATGGGATTCCTTCTCAAGGCAAAGTTACCATAACGGTGGATGAATACAGCTCTAACCCCACCCAGGCATTCACGCATTACAACATCAACCAGAGCAGATTCCAGCCGCCACATGTACATATGTAAGTATCGCTCACGAACTTTAAAAACCAGCAGGCAAGAAAATAGACATAAAATAAGAGAGTCACTAATGGTTTCTGCCAGGGAGAATAAAAGGTGTGTGATTTGCAAAGCAGACACGTATCTGTGGTGCCAAATACAGCTTGGAGGAGAACCCCACACCTGTGTCACACTTCAAGTTTTCAGAGTGCTTTCCACCACAATCTGACATGAGATTTCCAGAGCCTGTAATGGGTAGTGCTAGGTTGCCCACGTTTTATGGAAAACAATAGAGAGGTTTAGTTACCTGCCTAATGTCACACAGTGAATTTGGGCAGAGTTTTCTGACCCCTAGCTCAGTTTGTTTTACATTTTATTGCTGTTTCTGTGAGGAAGTATTTCTTGAAAATTTCTACTTTTTTTCCCCTCAGCTCACTACCCTTTTACATTTAGCTGGGAAATAGGCCTAATTGGGACTATGCTGAATCTGCTGCCTTGCCTGTTGCTAGTGGAAAGGGTGCTGCATCTGTACGGCTCATGCAGGGGAACAGAGGACTGAAGGGCCGGGAAGCCCTGGTTCCAGAGCTGCTCTTTTCTCTCACTCCCTAACACTGTTTAAATCACGGGTGGTTTAGACTGTTTCAGGAACGAAGTGTGGGAGAAACCAAGAGGCAAGGGTTTTACCAGCTTCTTTCTGTTCCTCTGCCATAGGGTGTGCTGGGCTTTCAGCAGACGGGGCAAAAGGTCACCCTTACCCTTGTTAGTCAAGGCCTGGTGCTAATTCTCTATGAGACCCTTCCAGTGTCTAACATGAGTCTTTCACAGTAGGACTAAACCTCTTTGAAAACTATTGTGTAGTCAAGAGAGAAAGCAGGTTAGGGCTCTGTTGACTGTTTTTGCCAGTCCTGGCAAAAGTGAAGTCAAGGCATGTCCAAGTCACAAGCTCTTTTTCTTTTTTTACTAATTGTTTTATTTGAGCATTTAAAAAATAGTAGGACTGCCCTCCCCTCACCCGCACACCCACCCCCTCAAATTTAGAAACACTAACCAAACAGAAAGGTCTTTCTCTTGACTGCCCGGGTATTAGTGTGAAAGTAGGGTGTTACTGTGCAGGTATATCAGGAGAGCCCCTCACTTACCTGTGATGGGGGATTTCTTCAAAAAAAAGAAAAGAAAAAGAGGAAGAAATCCTTCGGAATGGTTTGTGCTAAAGTATTTGTAAAAAAGTTATACTTGTTTTAAATCAGAATATAGTCGTGATTATGGAGGGTTACTACTATGGTTTTAAGGAAAAGTTTTAAGGTGATAAGATTTTTCTCTGTTAAAATGGTTTTCCTGAACAGTAACTGTGTCTTCATTTCAAATATTTCCTTTATTCTTCTAATAACTTATTTTTCTTCAAATATGTGATAGAATTGGTGCAAATGGACTTAGGATACTTGTAACTCTGTTTTGCTGGGGTGAGGTTTTGATTTAACGAGTTGGGAAGAACTTGGTAGATTCTCTTTTCTTTCAGGCAAAAGGAAATATGATTTGCCCCAGGTTTCTCGGAAAATGACTGATCAGGAATCTCAGCTTAATCTTCCCTTGCTTGTAGCCACAAGATTCCACTCCTGAACTGTGAACACACAGAGATATTTTTAAGATCATGTAACCTTAGAACTAATCTGCTTAGATCTAGCCATGAAATATTCGACGGCTTGAAAACGGGGGTTGGCCCCGGCAGCCTAGAGGTAGCTGTGTAGCCCTCTCACCAGGCTGCCTTCCTGCCTCAGAGTGGGAGGTTCTCCCGTGGTGTGGATCCAGCTTGCCTTTTTGCCTTCCTCATCCGCTGAGGGCCTCCTACCTGAACCCTTGGCTCACTGCCACCTGAGCACACCTTGAGCCTTTCCATCTTGGTGACACTGCCTTCACTGTTTCTCATGGCAGAGCCGCTCACAGTTAGGGTCTGGTCATCAAACGCCTCAGAGCCATTCAGGCTCCTCTATGCCTATGAAACTTCTTCTGCCTCCCCCAGGCCAACTGACTGTGCCTCTCCAGCACCCTACCCCCACAGTGCCCCCGTCACTTGGCATTTACTTCAAACTGTACCATCTCCACTATGATCGTTCTGTCTCTGTAGAGATTGAGTAGGTAACAGGTGTTCAGAAGCATTGACTGATTGATTGACTGATCCATCCATTGATTTGATTGTGCATTGAGAGGAGAAATTACGTTTGAGATTTGGAGGTTTTCCTCGGAATTTTTCCGAGCTGTTTTCCCATCATGAGTGTCTGAATGAAGGGGGGTGTGTCTCATCAAGATGTGGGCTCACTGTGTCCTTGCCCGTGCTGCTTGGTGCTTGTCACCCTGGTGCTGTGGCTGGTCCACACGAGGTAACCAAAATATCTCGGTGAAATGTGAGGATGTTATATTTCTGTTGCATATGTCTTGAAAACACACTGCCTTTAGTCTAAATAGAAACTAAAATGGGCTGGAAAATATCCATAAAATATTTAGTCTAAAATTTCTTCAGTTTTTCTGAAATTTTCAACGTGTCATGCAGAGCTTGCCCCCGCCCCTGCAGATATTTTGTCTTCCCCAGTTGAATAGTTGCTCATTTATTTTGCATGGGGTTCCTAAATCATTTTTCCCATTTCCACCTACAACTGAGGTCTGTGAAGATCACCTGGATCGGAGTTACCACCTTGCTCCCTTAAAGGAGTCTTTTTTTCTTTCATACAGCCTAGCCTGGGTTTTCTCACCTTACTCAAGGTGTAGCTCACTTCTCATTTCATTCAGATAGTCTCGACTCAGCTGTGTGACCCACCTTGGGCAATTGCCTTTCCTTGTTGAGGCCTCAGTCTCCTCATCTCTAAACATTTGCACCAAATGACAGTTGTGGATCTTTTAGCTGTCACACACTAAGATGAAGACTGAAACTAAGACGATATTTATTTGCAGGGAGTTGCTGTCGGGGGGACACAGACACATAAGACCTGGTCTCCGTCTTCATGAAGCTTGTCACTGATTGCAGAGCTGTTATTCCGGTGGCTTTGAGAAGTTTACCGCTTGGTCTTTCTTTGCTGTTACCTGTGAGCCCTGATGAGGTTGCCACCACAACTTTCTAAAAACCACTGGCCTGTGTCTCCGCCGGTGCCATAGGGAAGATTTTTTTTCTTTAAAGAAAGCAATTCTGTATGACCTTGGGAAAGAAAATTAAAACAGAGCTGGAGTTGGCAGGGCAGAATTTAACCTACAATTTGTGTGCCTCTCTTACCCAGACTCTTGAACACACTAATAGATGTGATGATTGAAAACCAGCAATTAACAGGACTTCATTTTTCTACAACCCTTTCATCTTTCCCAAGAAGACTGTTGAGAAAATTATTTAGTGCTTAATGATGGTGGGAGGAGGTGCTAAAGGAGCCAATGTAGGTTTGAAAACACCCATAATGATTTTGTATGTTTTCAATTATCTGAGGCCTCATAAAATAGTGTAAGACCGTTCTCGTAGAGTATCCAGGCATCTCAGTTTCTGCACTGGGAGACCCCTTAGTCTCATGCTAACCAGGATGGTTGGCCACTCTGCGGAGGTTGATTCCTCACCCTTTTCTTTAAGGATTGGTTGTTAAGAAGTTCAAATCAAATTTTATTTTCGGTTTTAGTTATTTTGTTTGCCTATGTCTTTGTCAACACCCCTGGGGTCTTCTTTTTAAAAAAAATATTTATTTTTCAATTATGGCCTACATCCAATATGATCTTATATTAGTTTCAGATGTACAGCATAGTAGTGAGACAATCATATACTACTTTCCAGGTGATCCGGGGATCTTACTTAGCTCTGACTCTGTTAACACTTGTTTTGGGGAAACACTGTAGCAGGGTGGTGAATATCTCCAGGGGAATCAGAAGGTTGGATTTAAAACCTGGTTGCATCACTTACATCAGCTGTGTAACCAAACCTGGAGAAATGTATTGACTTCTCTGTGTTTTTTTTTATATGCAGACAATAAAGGTAGTGCCTGTCTTAAAAGGTTGCTTAGAAGGTTAAAAACAGTATTGTAAATTTCTTAGAGGAATGCTTAGTATGTGGTCTATACTCAATAAATGTTAGATATTATCATTAATGATTGTTTTATTGATTCTGCTTTTTTTGTTCTAAGCTGTCTCTATTCATTTTGAAAATCACTAGAGTATAAATAAATTAATAAATAGGAAAATCACTCCCTGGTAACTTTTGGTCAGCAAACTTTTCTGGGTGGGGTTTTTGGTTGTTAGTGTTGACAGGTGTCCTGAGCTTTTGGTCAGAAACTAGAGTGATAGTCCCAGGGGGGGAAGGAATCCAGTGAGCTGAGCTTGGCCTGGCTGTTCTGTGGGGAATCACAGTGGTCTTCCTCCTCTCGGGCTGGTCTCAGATCCTAGTACCTCCATCAGTGTGTTACATGCCCCACCTGACTGTGGTTAACAGAGAGGCGTGGAGAGTTAAGTGTAATTAACCAGGGCGGAATGCAAAGGGCACAGTTTGGGCTGCGGAATGAGAAATGGTAGCTGAGAATGTGGTCTGCAATCAGAGATCTCTACAAATTCTGATCCCAGCAGTTACAGGCTTGGCTGGGCGACGATGGACAGATTATTGAACCTCGGTCTTCTCATCTGTAAAATGGGTTAAAAGACCCTTTAAAATGGTTGTGGGCGTTAAATGAGATGATGCATATGACAGGTAATGCCTGAAAATAGCACTTGATACACAGATGCGAAGGTAATATTTATGGTCTTTTCCACTATTTGGTGAGCATAAGTGTAAGTTATTGAAATATCTTTATTTCTCAGCTGCTTGGCTGTATAAAACCTGACAAGCCCAGTGTGTGTGCTTGTTGCTTGGCTGTGTTGCATTGCACAGCGTGTCAGTGTTTGCTCGGGCACTGCTAATCAGAAATGATCGAAAGCATTGAGAGCAGGGGTCCCCGACCTTTTTGGCATCAGGGACCGGTTTTGTGGAAGACAATTTTCGTGGAGGGGAGGGGTGGGAGGTGGGACACAGGCGGTGGAGCTCAGGTGGTCATGTCATCGAGGCTCCCCAAGTTCACCCTGCTGTGCGGCCCCCTTCCTAGCAGGCCACAGACCAGAACCCCTGTGCAGCCCGGGGTTGGGGTCCCCTGGCTTAGGGTATCTGGGGGATCATTCGATGCCAGAATTATTGTAGGATTTTGTTTGTTTTTCTGGTCTGAACTTTCATTCCTGTATGGTAGAAAGTAAATGTTCATTTCGGGGCTGTATTAGGTATCCTTAGGTGCAAAACCAAAATAACAGAACAGTGTTATAGAATGGTGTCTTTTAGTTAACAAATCTATAAAAGTGTATGGAAAGATAAATACCAGCATCACTGGTGATTATTTAGGGAGTAAATTTTGGAAATGAATTTGTGGAGAGGGTGCTGGGTAAAGACCTTTCATTTTTTCCTTTTATGTGACTAACAATTATGTGATAGTTTTATGATGAAAACATTTAAAAGAATGATAAAAATGTAATTTGTGTACAGGTCCTTGGTTTTGTCTTAAAGATACGCAACAGACACTCTGGGCCTAGCTTCCTTAGGTGACACCTTCTTCTGTTTCATGTATTGAGGAAGAGACGGAAGGCCGTTTGTTGGTTCAGTGTAATTCCCCAGCTCGCTCACGTGTGGGAGGATGAGAGCAATGCCAAGGATGCTGCCTCCTTCTTAGTCTTCGACCTGAAGGGGAGTTTTTTAAGAAGGAGCTTCAGATTCGTTTTTGGAAGCTGGGCAGAGTCTACAGTATCAGGAAATGAGTGGCTTGCGGCGGGGGGACACTGGCTGACAGTGTTTCAGGCACCTGGACCCTGGTCCTGGTGTGGCCGGTAATTAGGTCCGTGATCCTTGGCAAGCTGGGCTTCTCTGAATTTCAGGTGCCTTCCCAGCTGTGGGGCTTGATGCCCCTTTTCCTCATTCTTCCTTGCCTCTTTCTTCCCTTTTCTTTAGTTTGTGTGAAATTAAGAGTGCACATTCCACCTGACCAGTGATATTCTGAATGGAAAAAAATGTAGGGAGGAGGCATGGTGGGCATGTGGTGGGGGGAGCAGAGCAGTGACCCCTAACTCACAGGCAGAGGGAGAGTAACACCATGCATGAATGAATGTCTGGGCCCCTCCAACTGCACTTGAGAAACAAGGTAGAAATTCATCCTTTCACACGGAGCTGGCCTGCATTAGCTGTCTGCCAAAAAGAAGTCTAAACCCTTTCTCTTGGTAAGCTACTTTTTCATTCTCATTCTCATTACAAATGTATCACTGGCCTGCACATTAGCATGGCCATAATTTTTCTTAATGTTTTCAATCTGAAATTCATCGTGGAGATGCTGAATGGCCCTTTTAGTTGGCACTGATAGATAAACACAGGGTATTTTTCTTCTGCTCTCTCATTTCTTTTTTAAAGTCAGTTCTTTTTCTTCCACACTCCCTGAGGGTACAGGTCTTGTGGTCCGTGACCATTCGACTTGGTTGTAGAGCTGACTTTTTTCCTGTTCTGTAGATTTCTTTGTTTGCATTCGGGCATTAAAAAGCCGGCCGAAAATTAGATATTGTTTTTTTCCCACACGGATTTGTTCTGTAGTTGCATCCCTAGTTGTATGTTGCACAACTGGAGAGCATTTTTTGTTTGTTTGTTTTGGTGGTGGTTTAACTCTCTGGGAGGGTAAGGAATTTTGATACATAAAGCAGATCCTCTGTAATATGGTGTTCCTGGATTTCAAATTCTGAAACACTTGTCTACCTTTACAGAGGTGGGGAAAGAGTCACAGGGAAAGCGTGGCCGCAGTCCATCGACGGCGTGTGTGTGTAAAACAGGAAAACCATCATAGCGCCTCTCCTCAAGAAATGAATCCATTTCTTCTTCTAAATACAGCTTTTTTTTAAAAAAACCTTTTTTTTCATGGAAATGTTTTGATAAAAATACACATAATGGCAAGGCAAGCTAAACAGGAAGTAATGTAATAGAGTCCATGTTGGAGACATATTTCATTCTAATTCTGAGACTTAGAGCGTATGATGTTGCAGATGTTTAAGATCTAAAAACAAAGCTAGTGCCCCTGAGTCTACCACGTCTTGTGTGCCAAACCCTAGGCAGTTCTGAACTGCTTTCAGAAAGGGGAAAAGCTCACTGGGTCTCCGAAGATCTATCCATCAGCTTGTTTTTATTCCTTTGCAGTATTTCCTTAGCTCTCTCCTTCCCATGTTTTTTGTTTTTTTTTTCCTTTTAGATTTTCGTGGCATACTGAAAACTAGACGTTTCGGTAGCTGCCCTGGCACGATGGGGCTGTTATTTCAACATCAGTACGGATAAAACTAGCACACTTTTGCAGACCACCGTGTTACTCTGCCTTTTATTTTTTTAAATGTGGAAAGTACACTTTTAGGCTTTGTCTGTAGAAACACTGACTCTGCAAAGAGGAAGCTCCGTTGGATTTATTGGCCCTCGCAGTACTTGGTCTGCATAGTTTGCTTTGAAGATTTTTTTTTCCCAGTTTCTTCCCCTGTAGAAGGGTAAAATGTATGCAAATAAGAAAACACGTCTTTGCAGGCTTTTTGTATTTTTTTTCCTTCTTTACCACAAATCAAGACTCTGTACTCCTCTAGCTGGTTTAAATTTTTGTGCAGTTTTTTATATTAAGTAGTAAAGCTCTTGACACTAGTTTAAAAAAAAAAAAAAAAGGAAAAACTAGCACCATTTAATAAAGCAAACAGAGGTAAATTTTTAGTACTTGCTATTACTGAGCTTTAAAATTCCAAGTGCGAATTAAGCCATTCTTGAAGTTCCTCTGCTGGTAGTGGCTTTCTTCAAAGATCGCGGGGCCCTCCGCCGTAATGTGGACTTGACTCAGAGCCGTTTATTTCTTTGTACAGACTGTCTCTGAAATCTTCCAGGTCAAAGATTCAATAATTCTTGGGTTGAAAAGCTATCTCTCCCCATGTTGCAGTGGGCTTTTCGGGCACGCATGCCGAGTGGCTAAGGAAACGTGGTTCACTTGGGGTATTTGGTTTTAGGTATTTGGGCCACAGACCCCGTTTCAAAGCGTTTGCATATTGTACACTTAGTTTTGCACAAGGGCTTAAAACTAAAATCAAGAACAAAATTGTCTCCCACGAGCTAAGCAGTCTCAGCATTTTCTCTAATTTCCTAAAAGATTGAGACGTTTGCTACAACGTAGACATTTTACCAGCTCTATTTTGGTCCTGAGTTTTGGAAAATTTTTCTCCCTTTTGTTCATTTTGCTCTGCCCTAAGACTGTAACGAAAACTACAGACCCTATTAGACTGTATTAGATACATATTTTAAAAATCACAGGTATCTTACCCATTGCTCTTGATTCTGCCTTATATTTAATGTATTCCTTTTTTTTTTTTTTTTTAAATTACCAACTTTTGCACACTGGTCCTGCTTGGGTAGGCAGGGCATATAATGAGATGTTTGTTTCATGGAGGA
Organism: Macrotus californicus; assembly: GCA_007922815.1. Lineage (NCBI taxonomy): Eukaryota > Metazoa > Chordata > Mammalia > Chiroptera > Phyllostomidae > Macrotus > Macrotus californicus. The sequence continues at coordinate 63,495 of VMDR010002921.1, read as the reverse complement.
GTAGAAACTGAAGGTGTGTGTGAGGGAGAGAGAGAGGGAGAGACAGGGCCTAGCAGATCTATTCATTAGCTCATAACTTTTCTTGCAGCTATGATGTCCCTGGCCTTGGACTTGGCATTAACACCAGGAGAGTGTCAGCATGCCTAAACGTTAGTCAATGGGAAGATAAGACAGACTGCACCTTAGCTTTCTGGGGCATGCATGCTAATTCTACATACTGAGGAATCCAGCATTTGAAAGGCCTAAAATAGCAGTATTTGATATATTGGCCTGTTTTGCTCTCTGAGAAGGAACAATTTGTTGGGTAATTCAAAACTTTAGGTTTGTGTTTCAGTATTCAAAAAAAAAAAATCCCTTTGACAAATAGTGAACCATGAACTTGCTTTTGAGAAATGTAAAAATATCTGAAGTTGCGATTTCCCAAGGTTCGCCATCTGTTAGTATCAAGGAGCCTTACCATATGCTGTGCTCAGATTCTGACTTTTACAGGTTACCTTGTTTTCACTCTGCCCTTAACCCTCCCACTTCGGGGCTTCGCTGGTAGCAGGGGGACCTATTTTGTCTCGAGCTTAGAGAAAAGACAAATGGGGAGGGGCGAGGCACGGGGAGGAACGAACAGAGTAGGACGGCGCGGTGTTAACTCCTCAGGGAGAGTCATTCCCGATTCTCCCACACTGCAGTTCAAAGAAGCATCTAGTGTTTTCTCCGCGTGAAATAGAAAGGCTTGGGTGCGCTGTGCAGTGCCGTGGAGTAAGCCTAGTCCTACCCCCCTGCCCAGTGGGGAATTCAGAAGGGAACTCATAAGCCCCGGGGGAGGCTGTTGCCCCACACCATGCCCCTCGGTGGCTGGCGGCTAGTTGTTTTGCGTTGCTCCATCTCGACCCCTCCACCACGCTAATGGCAGTCGGCACGCTCCACTGTTTATCTTGGAATTTGATACCATCATCTTGGCAACCAAACCGGGACCTTTACTACTCAGATTGTTTGTCATTTGTTGTTAATTATCTGTTACCATAAATTCTGCACTTTAGAAAAAAAGGGATGTTTTGTAATATTTTCTCCAACATGTAAGTGGAGCTTCATTTGCTGCGGACAAAAGAGGGGAAGAAAATCAGCCCTTTCAGGAACTGGTTTCAGGGAAGTCAAATGTCCTGGTTTTAAAGACAGGCTCAGTTAGATCCCCCGACTGCAGCAGAGTTCGCACTGAAAGAACCTTTGCAATTTACGACCCTAGGTCTCTACTTAGGGGAGGTACCCCCTTTTGAGGGGAAAAAAAATGAACTTTACATAAGGGGCTTTGCCATCTCCTCCTGCCACAATTGTGGGTTGTGTAGGCCAGAGCCTTCAAGTTCCCTCCCTGCAGTGGGTTCCTCCCTTTCAAAGGTTATTAAGACAAAGCAGTCCAGAGTGAAAAGTAGCTTCTGCTTACCTGCCTTTATGAGGTGTTTATTTTGTCAAGTGTAGAATGAAAATGAGCTTTCTGGCCATTAGTAGATTTTAATCGTGCCCCCACGCTCTGCAGGGGGGGGGGGTCGCGTCACCTTATAAACAAACAGTGCTCTTTCACGAGGTGCTGTCCCCTGGGCTGCAAGAGCCACGGTTGGACTCAGTATCCTAATAAAGCCATAAACAGGAGAATAGGAGAGAGAGGAAGAACGAGTGTGTGTATTTTGGAAGGGAGAGTTTTGGGAGTGGAGTGGTTGTTGCTAAGCAGAAATGTAGGCACGTTTAAAAATATAAAAAAAGAAATCTCTTGAAAAGTTCCAAAAAAAAAAAAAAAAGCCACCCAAACATACCCCAAAGTATATCCAGCATCCATTCTGTTTCTCCCTCCTTGTGGCCCTTGCACGTGTTCATTTATAGTCTCTGCTGTGAGTGTCTCATCTTTACCGTGGGGATTATAATAATATATATACTTTAATAGGTAATGGTGAAGGTTATGTTAGATGATGCTTCGTGCTTAGGAAAGAGCGGAGCACAATATCTCACAGTTGTGCATGGCAGTTATTATTAAGCACAATAATTAATAATTGCCGTTAAGTTTGGTGTGTCCTGTTCTTGTTGTGAAGTTCTTGTTTTTGTGTTTTTTTACTCCCTCTTTTTAAAGTTTTTAGGGTTGTGCCGTCTTTCAGGCAATTCCCACACTGGGAGGGAAGGATTTAGTCCACGTTAACCTACGGATAGCCAGGACGCAGTCTTAATAAATACTTAGCTCCCTGCCTCCTGGCTGGCGTGGTGGGACTCCCAGAGATGTGCTGATGATTACTAGAGATGGGGATTTTGCCTGGGTGTGCTGCCATTGGTTTCCACAGAACCAGAAAATGTTCTTCCCAGGCTCATAAGGACTCAGAATAGCATTGTCCCTGAAATGAAACATCATTTATTTCTACATATTCCACTTCATTATTCTTTTACTCCCCACCCCCACCTCTCTCTCTCTCTCCCTTTCTCTCTGGGTTTCTTAAACATTTTTAGAACACAGATTTTGATCAGACTTTTGGATTAAGAAATGAGTATTAAATGGGTGTCTCAGACTTAGTTACAGTTGGAGTATGAGAATAAGAGACTGGAGGGAGGAGCCTGGAGGCTGGCAAAAAGCGCCCTGAGACAGCTCTGGGGGGAGGCTGGGAAAAGGATTTAACACTTTGGATTTCTTAGAAGCCATTAAAACTCGGATGGGATCGGATTACCTGACTGCCCATCTGAAACCTGAAACTCTTGCCCTAAACTGTGCAATTGAGTTAAGCTCCAAATTCAAGGCCTCCCCCTAAGACTTGCCTCGGGTAAGCCTCATTGTGGATTGCAAAATGATTTCCTTTGAGAGGAGCAAGACTACAGTGAGGTTTTTTTATGGCCAATTGAGCCTGTACATTGGTGCCAGCCAGACATTTGGCAGCACTTAGTGCCAACTTTGGTGATCTGTCTGCCGAATTTTTCCCAAGGTTTTTCATCCTGCCTGGATTTGGTGCTGACATTGAAGGGAAGATAACATTGTAAATCCAACTTTCTAGGCATGCCTCTGCATTTTATATTTTTAATTTTTCCAAGTGGAGAGGTACTGGGACATGCGGGGAGAGAGCAGGCTGGTCCTAAACTTTGAGGCCCAGAATGATATCCCCAGCCCTCCTCCCTAAATACTGTTTCCTCCCCTCCACCTTTGTCACTTCTTTAGAGGACCCCCGACCCTCTCTCTGGATTAGGCACACCCAGAGTACCTGCAGGTAATGCTTTCCCTTGGTCGCCCTTATCATAAATGTATTTTCTAATTGCTGTGAAAAGACTGCCTTCCAGTAGGCTCTAAACTCTGTGAAGACAGCAACTCTCTCTCTTTTTATTTTCTCTTTTATTTTTTGTCTGTCTCCGTCTGCAGCACCTGTTACAGTGTGAAGCACACTACACACGCTTCAGGTACCTGTTGAATGAATGAATGAAAGTTGAGCGTGCAGGGATTCAGTGTTCTCTTACTGTGTGCTCCCTTGTAACCATTCATTCATTTTGAGAGCATGTATTTAGACTTGACTTTAAAAAGGGTAACTTATAAATCTCCCATGTTTTTTTCAGGATGGAGCTGGATGAAGCTCAGAGTGAGTATTTCTGATACTCCTAACTAACTCTATACTCTATTCTGCCTTCAGTTGCCTTTTACATTGACAGTAGGAAACTCTCATTTCTAACCTAGGAAAACACTAAAGTTTCACTTTCAACTGGACCCTAAATATTTGGTTTTCCTATATTGTTCTTTAACTTAAAGTCTGAGGCATTAGGAAGTATATGGTTTAAACTCCTTGTAAAATGCTCATTTATTGATCCTATTTGCAATCAGCAGTCATTGGTTAGAAGTGTGACATTCATCAGGGTATATTTCAGCCCAATTACCGGGAATCTGAGAGCCACCCCCGAAATGTGGAGTTTACCGGAAGTGAAGACCATGGAAGCGGGTCATCCGTTATCTTGGGAATCCCGCAATTTTATTCTGTTGTTGGATATTTTCTTTTTAACAACTTGTTTTTTCTCTTGAAATAGTAAACTCGTTGAGCTCTTATGTAGAGTAACTATTTTGACAGAAAACTGTGATTTGTGTTAAGCACAGATAATATCATTGTAACAACATTGGTGTGATATAGTCAGTAATTGCAAACCTTTTAAAAGTTTTGATTGGAAGGTAAAACGAATGGAATTTAAAGTGAGTGGGTAATGGAGTTCTAATTATGGGTGACTCCACTATAAACTTTTGAAAACCAAGTGATAAAAAAGCTTGTGTAAAGTGCCAAGCTTAAGAAAGAATTTTACAAGAAGCAGAATTTAAAAGTGGGGAGATGGTAAGAAAGAGAGGTTGGCATTGCAAGCACTTCAGGGCAAGAAGTTATCCGTTTAGGTGGCACTTCAGGTTTTTCTCCCTAACTGTCCTTGTGACTGTGTCTAGTAAGGAGGTCTGTTGCATAATTAGGCTTTCTGGAGATGGCCTTTGGCTGAGGACCTAGTTGAGTTTCTGGACTTGCGTGTGGACTAGAATTGGGGGAGCTTTTTTCCCCTGTAGGTAGAAGCCCTTTGATGGACCTGCCTGTTTGATAGGTACCTGCAGCAACGGGCAGTGACATTGTTTAGATAGAGCGTGGCTTGGTAATTGAGGAGTCCATGCTCCTTGGTATACGAAAATCTTTCTGTAAAAGAGGGAGGACACCAAAATCCACATGTGCAAGTTAAATGAGCTTGTATTCTGCATTATAAATATGCACCGGATGCCAAGTAGAAAACCGGAACGCTCTCTCAGGATGCTGTTAGGGCCAAGCGGAATCTCATTAGGGACAGCTTCAAAGATCAGTTCCTCGTGTCCATAAAAACAAGTGTAAATTATCTGGTGCGCGCCTGCTGTTAGCAGTCGCGGTGTTGCATTATGCATGACTCCAGACTGCAGAGAGGAGACACAGGCTGCCTGGAGTTCTGCAGTGGCTGTGGGGATTTCTCCATGATCTATGTCTGTATTTGTGTGTGTGTGTGTGTGTGTGTGTATTTGGTGCTGAGTCCTACACTTTGCAAATTTATTGGTGTATTTCAGTTAATGGAGGGTGCCATATATAACCTGCTCCTACATTTTTGATGAATTGGAGTCAGTTCAGAGAGGCATGGTAAGGCTTTGAATTGTTTATATGAACAACCCATCTACGCAGATTTATGTATCTTGTTTGCTCACATGTGAAGTCAGATCAGAGGGCCACGAGTACCTGCGATGTGCATAGAATTGGTGCATTGGTTCCCCTATTCTCTCCCTCTTTTTGGTCTCTGAGTTAGATTTTAGAAATAAGTGCGAATGCATAGTAAATTAAGAAAATGTAGTCGAGTTTATCATGCAAGGCTTTAATAAATAGCTTTGGAATAAATGCCTAAGGGTCTGGAATATGTTCCCGAGTTTTGTGGTGTGAGGAGATGGACTGTAGTGCTTAGGAATACGGACTCTAGAACCAGGTTGTCAGGGTTTGAGTCTTGATCTGCCTCATACTAGCTGTGTGACTTTGGGCAAGTTACTTAACCTTTCTGTGTTCTCATTTGCAAATGAGGGGGAAAATTAGTGCCTACCACAGGTAGCTGTCGTGAGTGTTAAATCAGTTGATTTATGTAGAGTATCTAGAACATTTCCTGAGACACAGTAAGCCTCATGAGAGTGTTTGCTCACATTGGTGTTATTGTTATCCGACGTGGAACACCTTCCAGTACAGCTGGGGGGACAGGGTATGGCACAGCCACCCAGAGACTGTGTGCTTGAGCGCACGTGGGCATGAGGCCGAGGGCAGGCAGAGTCAGTAACGATCACTTAAGGTGAACTGGGAAAAGCCATTAAAGACATAAAATACTGAGTAGATGTGTGTCTTTCTGGTCCCCATAACCCAGGGAAATAACCGTGAGATCTTGGGAGAAGGGTAAAAAACAGCAGGAGAGAGGCAGGGTTCCTCCAGCCAGAGGAGAAGCTAGAGTGTGCAACATCTGCTTTTCCCAGTTGTTTCTCAGAGCCTCATCTCAGATACAGGAGAAAGATGGAAGGAGCAGCCTCATGCAGCATCACATGACTTAAGTTCACAATCTTTCTAGCACAGTTGCCTCTGTTTTGAAATTTACATTGCGAATGTAAGAGGAAAGCCCGGATGTCAGTGTTTTCTTTCCTAGACTGGAAGCTCTGGCAGGGCAGGGCTGGTGCTGCTTGCTCTTGAGTTAGTAAGATACATCTTCGACAAATCAGTAAGCAGTCTCTCATGCGTATTTCCTCTTCCCGGCATCCCTGCTCTTATTATGCTCCCAGACGCACTCGTTATTGCCAACATCACTTCTTCACTGTTCCTCCTTGCGGTTTGCTGAAAATATCCTCCCCTTCCTGTCACTCATAACTATCTGAGGGATGGTTCTTTGGCAGCTCTCATATTTTGTCATTAAGTGATAGAGGCCACATTTGAGATTCTGCAGCCCTCCAACACCTTTACGGAGGAATGAGAACCTCTAAAATATTTGAATAATGGAAAAGAGTTGTTTGGCTTGATGGGAATCTTGGAAACCATCTACATGACACAGAGGAAATGAGCAAGATGAGTGGGAAGTCTGGGGGAAGTTAGTGCCATTGAAAATGTCTCAATCAAATAAGTTTGTAAGTATTTACTTGAAGTAGCATGGGAGGCAGGGATTGTGGCTGTTTGGCTTGTTGTTTTATCCCCAGGACATAGCACAGTTGTCTGCTACAATTGGTAAACAGTTATTGATGAAGAAATGAATGAATATATGACTTCTTGGGTCTAATGGTCAGACTAATGTGGCACTGTAAACCATCCAGTCTTCATCTGCTAAGGGTGTTTTGCCTATTTAGGGAGACAACCAATTGAGCCTGAATTAAATGATATTTGATAAAATAATCATGTGTGTATTACTATTAGAAGACTACTAAGGTGTATGTTTGTATACATGTGTGCTGGTGTTCACCATGAGGGAAGCACATGTAGGGAATTTTGCATATGGCCAGTTGGCCACCTAGAGAGATTGAGTCACCTGACAAAGGGCACACAGGACAGCTGGTTTGCAATACAGTGTCAGTGCATGTCCCTTTTCGACCCTTACTGAGCAGAAACTGCTAACGGAACTGACAGTTGGGACAGATAATAAGACCTAATTGAGTAGGAGAAACAAACAAGGGAGAATTTCTTCAAGCCCATGTCTGAATCTGAAATAAGACTTTTTTCGGGCATCCTACTTAATTCTACCAGATTGCATTCCAGTTTTATTTCCTGATTTTTCTCAGTAGACATACCCCAGGATCGTCGAAGTGTCTTCAGGTCCGATTCTTGTCCCAAACAGGGATGCGGGTGGGATGTCTGTGGGAGATGCCCTACAGTGGAAGGCAGTGTACATTTCATATAGGAGCAGCTCTTTTCTGCCCTGAAGGATCACACTTAATATTTTCTCCTGCTCTTACCACTCTTGTGTCCCTCGGTTCCTCCCAGGTTCCTCCCAAGTCTGGCAGTAGCGTCTGGACCCTGGGGCTCCAGAAACCACTGCCGTTTTCTACTCAGAGCCTATGCATACTTGGACGGCAGTTGCATTTTTGCTGGGATGTGGGAGTTGAGAAGTGTGCAACCATATGCTGTGGGCTTGGATAGTGGTTCACATTCCAAACAAGTGAAATGGTTTCTGGCCCAATGCTGACACTGTGTGGAAATGAGCAAACCTGTGCTCTGCTTCTAGGTCTTTTCCATTTGGAAACATGAAGGTGGTAGGCTGGGAGCTTCAACACAGATTTTACACAGTGCAATTCGAGTACAGTTTGGAGACCTGATTATAGTTGAATGTCGAAGAGTAAGGGTCACTTCGAAGGCATCTCCAGGTTGGAGAGATTCTTAGAGGTTACAATTTGGAAATGATGGCTCTGACTACTAAGGAGTGGTTGGTTACCCATCGTTCCTGTTGGCCTCACCTGGTAGATCAGTGAAGTGTGTCTTCTGCATTAAGATGGAGAAACCCTAGGGCCACAAGGCGCGCCATAAGGAGCATTTCCAGCCACATGCCATTTCCCTCCTTGGAAATGCTGTGGAAGATGTGAGGTATCACATTAGACTTTATTGTTAAAACCGCAGCTGGGCCCAGGTTCGCTTTGGCCACGATCCTTTGCCCGGGGTGCTGCAGATCCAGCTATCAGTAAGACTCTAGCCAAAAGCCTGCGAGGTTCACGCAATGGCTGGTGGCTGGGCATTGGTTCAGTATGCTGGTCATGGGCCACAAGTAGCTGTTAGAAGCATTACATTTGAAAGCTGAGCATCACAGAAAGTAGGAGAATTTTTCCAGCTCTGCTTCTCTGGAAGGTTCAGAGAGGGTGTTGGGCAGCAACTTTCCCGTTGAGTTCTAACTGTTGAACTGCACAATAGAAAAGTTACCTAATAAAAACCTTACTTTTGGTGACAATTAAAATTAGTAGTTCTAGAATGCTCAAGATGCCAACTTACTAGGCAGAGTTCATAAAATATGCATGTGAAGAGTCCAGCTAATGATCATGTTGGTTGTAGCCATCTGCATTCCACTGTGGAAATTACACATCTCCATTGTCTGTACACAGAAAAGGGTGTGTACACATGCACACACACACCCACAGATAAACGAAGGTTTAACATAGAGGCAAGCGCTACTGAACACTTACGACCATTGAGAAAAACAAAGAAAACAGCGCACATTGTTTGCATGCGGGTGAGACGCCTCAGCTAACATAAGTCACTCACACGGTTGACCTTGTTTTCTATTGAAGGCACCAAGAAGCCACGTTATTAAGCATATTGGGTCAACCTGAGGTTTAGGAGGTTCACGTTAACATCATTTTTCTTTCTGTAGTGATGAAAATGTCTTCAGTCAGATTGTTATCTTTTTGTTCCACCCTGGGTGGGGGTTGGCATGATGTTCGCATGACTATGGGTCTGCTCTATAAATACGCAGATTCAGTCTTTTGTTTTAAATGTAATCAGCAAGATTGCATTTGCATTGCTTGTAAGTGAATCACATAAGTGAAATTACATTGCTTGCATCTCATTTGCTATCATAAAATGTTATGGGGTGCAGGCTGTTTTTCTCCAACTGAAATGTCTTGAGTTGGTATTAGGGGCTTGCTTTCATTTTCCTTTGTGACCAGATTTGTTGCGTTCCGCGGAGCCAGGGCTCATATTTTCACTTACGTTGTTGCTGGAGAAATCCTCCCTCGCATTCTCGAGAATGAGCCACGATATTGGTTCGGTAGGGGGTAAATGGGAGTTTTAAGACTCTCATATTGTGTAGCAAGTGATTGCTAATCACTTTCTGTCGTTTGTGACAACTTCTTCTTACTAAGAGTAAATGCCAGTCACTGTTGGTTGGAAGTATACAGCAATCTGACGTTTTTCAGGCAGTTGGCTACAGAAAATGGTTTACATAAAGCAAAACCCAGAACTTCAGTTAGTCACCATTTTTTTTTAAGTGATCAGTATAAAAATACCTACCTTAATTGGCTCCTTCAAACATATCCCGAAGGCAGATGCCTTAAAAGTCATTTTGAGATTCTCCCCTCTTATTTCCTTGAAAATAAATAATTTAACACAACAATAGTGATCGCAGACTTTGAAAGTCAGTAATTTCAGTGACAAATGAGAATGCCCTATTTCACAGATCACCTCCCCCCCTCTACTGAGGTTTTCTTAATTCATGAATTTTTTAAGATGCAAGGCGAAGGAAAGGTATGAGTTCTTAGATAACCTATAACAGTGTGGTTATCCACAAAGCCTCTGTTTATTAACTACATTATTGATAAAATCCCACAAGGCAGCAGGCAGCTATAGTGCCGATTATGCCCTTTGGTAAATGTGAAGACTGCTTTTCAAGACGAAAAAGCGTGCCGGTTATAGTGATACACCAACAAAGCAAAGGAGGCTCATACCCAATGCTGAGCTTTGGTTATTGGAAAGATATTAGTAGACATAAAGAGAGTTAAATATGGTGAATGGGAAATTAAAATATGAGAGGGCAGAATTTTTTTCTCTCAAAAGAGAAGACTTAAGGATATGAAACCCAAAAGAAAAAAAACATAACATTCTTAAATAGCTTACAGTTTTGTTTTGTTTTTTTCTCAATAAGACTTTGAAGGAGATGTGCGGTTTTGTGTTATATTATTTTTAAAACATGTATCCAGGACATACATTTTATATGGAAGGAGAAGATTGAGTATAACTTCTCTTAAATTGGTAAACTTTTAATTGAAGTGTGGCATACATACAGGGAAGTGTGCGAATTAACTGTATTTGACTAAATGAATATTCACCGAAGGAACATACTTGTGTGCCTCGTATGGGATGGAGTTTTAAAGATCGTTTCTTTTCTTCTGCAAAATAATATTCTAAAGTCATAGAATTTAAATACCATTGCAGTCTGCAATAAACTTTTATTAGTAAAACTCTTGGAGACCTTTGTTACTATTGCTGTGTGGCTTCCGAAGTAAAGCGTGGGAATCCCAGGGGCCCCCCCAGAAGTCCTCTGCAGCTGGATGTTGCAGGGTTTGGAGCTGCCTGGGCGACTACTGTGAGTTTCATTTAAACGGATCTCCAAGGCATACTTTTCATTTCTAGTCGCTTAAGGTTTTCTGAAAGCTCCTCTCTGTGATTTGAAAATTCTCTGTATAATATTTCCAAATTGATGACCTTCTTGAGTTAAAATATTTTTTTAGCCTAGCTTTAAAGATATCTTTATTTTCTATTCCATTCATCACCATTTTCTCATTGGAAAAATTAACCATGCCTATCCCACTTCAAATGAACAGCTGTACTTTGAAACTAGATCCTTCTTTTGGCTGTAATTGTCCAAATGGGAAGGACCAGGTTTGCTAACTATTTGAAAAGAATTGGTTATGACTGGAAAGCATTTTTAGGCTTTCAATTTTTTTCTCTTCACATTTTCCCTAGCTGGGGGGGAAAAAAAAAAAAAAAGAAGAAGAAGAAAGAAAACAAGGAAGGAGGGAGTGAGGAAAGAGGGAAGGAAACGAAAGAAAGAGAAAGAAGGGGGGAAACAGTTGACAGTGTACCTATAAGAAAGGCAGCTCTTACCTGGGAATAGCTTTACGCTAGCTCTGGAGGAAAGAGAAAGTTCAGCCCGAGAAAGACTATTAGGCGTGAAGTGTGTAAACTACTGACCCAGATTTTTGGTTTCTTTTAAATAAATTCAGCAGAATAAATAAAGGAGTGTGTGTGATCTGTTCGGTGGTGTTGTCTCCTATCCCTGCCGTATCTACACTGCTGAGAAATGGTTCTGCAACCATTTCTTTAGGGGTTGACTTCTGGAGCCAGTGTACAGGAACATGAGGAGAGTTCTGTGTGTGTTCTAGCCACAGTAATCATTTCACTCGTACTCCTCGTATTTGCCTGGAGAGGCCCTTGTGGTGCCGGTTCAACACGTCCAAGGAATAAAATCCATTAGTGAGTTCTCACCTTTGACTGACTTACCTGACTACAGGGCTCTTTAGACTCAACTGACTATGTCTTAACTTGTTTGGGCCTTCCTCATGGTCATGGCCATTAGGAATTCTTATATATGAACACAAAGTAGCCCATCAGTTTTCCACTCGTCACAAAGGGATTGGACTGACTCCTGAAAAGTTGATACAGCAGTTGATCCACACAATCTTGTATAAATGGGAAATAAGGTCTGCCAGCTTAGAGACGGAAGTAATTGCCCATTCTGTTTTTTAGGTGACCGAGACAGTGGACAGAGATGTTTACTGATTGGTTACCTAACAAGTAGCCATTTTTTTTAAGGAAACTAACAATCATAATAGATTACTTGGCTGTGTATGTCAGGTAAATCTCACAATAACTACAGGAAAATATTTCTACATGAATGTGAAGTAGCTCTGTTTATTATACTATTGTGAGAGCTAGTCATTGGTGGCTGTCAGTCACAAATAAGTGAAAATATCCATACGTTTCAAAAAATCTATTTGAAATCTTATATTTTGATTATATAAAGATTATACACATCTCCAACAAAAAAGTTTAACTTGATACCTTGAGTTAAGATAGAACTGTTTTAAAACTTAGCTGCAGGGAGTGGGAAGGGGGGGGGGTGGGTAGAAGAGGATAAAGGGGGATAAGTGGGACGGAAGGGGACTTGACTTTGGGTGGTGAGCCCACAATACAATATACAGATGATGTATTATAGAATTATACACTTGAAACTTACATAATTTTGTTAACTAATGTTACTCCAATAAGTGCAATAAAAATTTTGAAAAATAAAGATAAAATCCTGGAAAAAAAACTGAGCCTTAAAATAGAATAACAAATACAGCCGTTTCAGAATTTTGGTATGTATTTGCTTATTTGGCATGGTCATTTTTTTATCAATTCACTAATTTAGACATTTGTTAAACTCCTGCTATGTTCCAGGTGAGCAAACTACCTGAGTCTGGGACTGTTTAACCCATCGAAATGGTAACCTCATAAATTTATTAATGGGGGAAAACGATTCAGTGTGGTGCCTACTAGTGATCTATTTCAATTTTGATAAAATATTTGTCATAGCCTAGAGTATAAAACTAACCCTTATTGTTTTGATTATTTTTCCATTCTGATGGGTTTTTCCCTCACTTTATTGTCTTAGCCTTGGTTAAACACGTGTTTGGGGGAACCCATTTTCTTTTTACCTTTGGGCATCTTCAGCCCTCAGGACGGCAGGGCCTACAGCCCAAGCTAGACCTAGGAAACCGGGTGAAAAGAGGCAGGCCAGAAGAACGTGGCAGGATCCACGGAGATGATCACTACTGCTAACAGTAAGTGGCTGCCGTCTACTGAGTGCTTGTTGTGCAGCCAGCCAAGCGCTGACCGCTTTAGTACGCCATCTGACTTAGTTCTCAAAATAACCCTCGGAAGTAGGTGGCAGTATTCCAATTTTTCAGACAAGAAAACCAAGGCTGGAAGAGGCCGCCCAGTATAAACATGACTGTGGGTCATGCTAGTCTGTGAGGAAGACAGCAACAGACTCATAGATTAAAGATTTGGACTTTGTTTCCTTTTTTGTTTTCCAAAAACAATGCTCATGATAAAACCACGTGGAACTGAAGTCGTGAAGACGCGTGCAGTAAATGCGATCCAGACCCACAAATGTGCCACTGGAGTGGCTGTGCGACTGGGGCTCTGTACAGAGGCGTGACCTGAGGTGACTTTGTCACTTCAGAATGTGGAGGAAGGCTTGATTGGGAGGCGGGGCCATCCAGGGAGAAAAGCATATTAAGTTGAGGGTCAAACGGTATAGGCCTCAGTTCCCTCATCTGTGAAATGGAACTAATAGCGGTCAGGGCAGGAGGTCTCCAAGGATCCTTACATTTCAAGCATTCTAAGGCTTTAGGCCAAAGTTACTCAGAATGTCCTGTATTAGTTCCTGGCCTTTCCTCTTCAAGGCCACTGGGATCGGGGCTCAGACAGCGGAGAATTACACCTGGAAACCTCACGCTCACAGGCCACGGAAGTTCGTAGGGGATACTCAAGGCTCTTAACCCATTGAGCTCACCACCTGTAACTGAGTGTCAAAATTTAAGGAAGAAAAAGATTTTCTCTACCTTGAGGTACATTTAGAGGCCTGTGGAAGAAAGATTTCCTCAAAGAACACAGTATGGAATTGTGATTTTAAGATGTGGGGATTGAAATGAAGAAATTGAGATTCCAGAGAAGTGGGGAAGGCTCTCTCTTTCCCTAGTTTTTAGACATGTTCGTCTGAGAGGGTGGGCGTGGCCTACAGCACTGAGGTCTGAGAACCTCCAGTTCCAGAATTGCCACTTGGCCCTCACTGTGATAGTGAATGAGTCTCTCAATATCTGAGCCTGGTTTTCGCCTCTGAAGGAGGTGAAGTAGGCCCGCAAAACTGCTTTCTGGTACTAAACATCTGTGAATCAGTATATCGGTTGATGTCACTAAGGCAAGCAAGTGACGATAATGAGGTGGTGGTTGGAGTGACAGGGCTCCCGGGTCATGGGTGAATGACCAACTCAGAGCACCTGAACTGAGGTGGCTCCTATGGGGAGGAAGGAAGAAGGTCAAATCTGAAAAACAGAATAATGTGTGGTTGAGTGAGTCCGGTTTGGCCTCTGGGCTGAGTTAAATAGGTGACAATAATTCTGCCGTCCCACTCAAAGGAAATAATGGAGGAGACCGGTCCTCCAGCCCACCTTTTCTGTGATGTCTGGAGACTGTCTGCAGTTTGGGGTTGATGGGAGCTGCGGGTCTTAAAAGGACCTTAAAAGATCCAGTGGTGCTGTGGAGCGCTGCATCAGTGGACCCATGTCAGGGAGGCCAGCGTGTGGTGTCCGGCAAATGTGGGGGGCTCTTCTAACCCAAGAAGGTGTGGCAACAGGTGGCATACCTCTAGTGGATTTTCTTGAGTTTGGGAGAAGAAATTTAAAAATTGGAGCCTAGCTTTAAAGGAACAGGACAAAAGCCAATTAATTGATCGTGGTGCTTGGAACTGTGTAGTAGGTTATAAAGGCTTAGAACGGGAAGTGGGCCGAATCCCGTTCACTGGAACTGATGTGAAAGGGCAAAGAAAGCAGAGGGAGATGTCCGAGTGGCTGGTCCCTGAGTAGCGTGAAGCATGCATTGGGATTTATGGTCAGAGGATAGTCCGTTCAGAAGCCTGACCTGGGACTGAGCTCAGTGGTGGGCATGAAGCTCCTGTGGCTCTGGGTTGGGGACTGACATGGGGACAGGAAACCTTGCTCTGCAATTTTTGGGAAATTCACAAAGTGTGGGGAGAACCCACTGTTCGGCAAATTGCCCCAAAACAAGCCAAGAAGACTAGGAAGGGTGTATACTCCCTAGTTCTTAGTTTGTTTTATATAGTTAAAAAAAGGGGTGGGGCGAGAAACAGTAGTCCTTGTTTTCTTCATCTTGAGGTCCTTGACTTGGTGATTATTTGCACTCATGAATCATCAGTGCAAATCTGACTACTGACAGCTTTCTTCTTGTGATGTAGACTTTTCTTATTAATAATACTGAAATCCTTACAATGTAAGACATACCTGCTCTGTGCCAGATGTGGTGCTTGGAGTTGCAGGTGTCCTATTTAATACTCAAAGAAACCTCTGGTTCGCCTGTTTATTCCTTACTGAGGCTCGAATCACCATCCAGGCCCAGCTTTTCTTTCAGCGAGGCTCATCTTTCCCACTAGGCCATCCTGACTTTGAACTTGAAGTCGTAATCCCTTTCCTGTTTCTCAGTCTTGTTTTTAACAGGAGCAGTGAAGGTGTTTAAAATTCCAGCTACTGTGCCTAGAATTGCACAGATGTTGCCTTCTCTGCGGAAGCTTTCACTGCTTGAAACAAAAATTAATGTTTGTTTGTTCTAACTGCGGGAAATGCAAATATAATTTGCAGGTTGTTTCTTGAGATCACACCACTGCTCCTAAATTGAAAGGCCTGGCCCTGAATTTTGGATTTTGAGCTGATGGCCCATGCGTGTCACGTGGTGATGAGTGAGCATGGGTAATGGTACTTTCTGACTCCAGTGTTACAGTCTGTGACTATAAGCAAGACCTATATTGGTTTTTTCCTACACAGCTCTTGCCTTCTGCCTCCCCCCTTTTTTCCTCCTCTTTGGAAATATTTTATTCATTTTTATACTTATTAAATGGAGACATAAGTGACATATAATATTGTATTCCTTTTGGGTGAATAACTTAATGATTTGATATATGTACATATTGCAAAATGATTACCATGGTAAGTTTAGTTAACATCCATCACCACATAGTCCCAATTTTTTTTTCTTGTGATGAGAACTTTAAAATCTGTTTTTTTATCTGAAAGAAAATATATAACGAACATGATACATGATTTTTGAAAGTAGGTATTATGGTGCAGTCGTTGGCAAATGCTGTTGAGTGGTGACGGGATGACGGTTTTGGGAAACAAACGAGGTAGGGGAAGAGGACAGAAGGCCTGTGTTGCCCTGGAGCACAGGCTGCTGGGGGAGGGGTGGGAGGTGTTTGTGCTCCTCCCTGCTCACTGTGGGTGGCCAGGACGGTGGAGCACGTTACTTTATTTATCTCAGAGGAGTTGCTGTGATTGTGCCCAGAACTGCTGGCATTTGGGGTTCACGCATCGCCGAACTCCTGGTCTGTTGGCATTTCGGAGGGTAGGACCACGATGTGTCTCACTTAATGGTGGGAAGTTATGTAGCTAGTTCCCAGAGTGGTCCAGTTCATGACCACAGGCAAGCCCATTGTTAAGGCTGTGTGTCTAAAAGTCCTGTCTGGGCTTGGCAGCTCAAAAGCCTTGGGGGCGGGGAGCTCAGCAAAGGGAAACGGTTAAGAAAATCATGACAACACTGACCTGTGAAGTATCTTGCACCCAGTGAAAACATTTGTAAAGAGTCTGCAGTAACATCGAAAATGCTGAGGTTATAATGGTTTAAGTGGAGAAAAAAAAATCCAAGAATGTAACCTTTTGTGTGCAGAATGATCTCAATTATGTTTTAAATTATGCATAGCGAAAACACAAAATGGAAAAATACCAAAATGTTACTAGTATCTATTTCTAGGGTTCATCTTTCTTTGTTTCTTAGGCACATGTTCTTAATTTTGCTAACTTTCGTAAACATATATTTTATAATTAGGAGGGAAGAAAACTTTTTTTTCACAGTAAAATAATAATTTCTTGTATTTCGGGCAAACACCTTTGTGGATCAGGGAAGTTGGCTTGTCTTTTGTGATTCTGGTTTCTCAGGTGACTCTTATTTGACTGAATTAACACCTTACTCTGTGTAAAATAACACCTATTTAACTCGGGTGCTTAGGTGACCTAGAAGACTTGACAGTTTTACTAGTGCCCGGTGAATAATAATTTTGAGAGATGGAGCTGCATTGTACATGATGGAATGGCATGTTCTCTCCCAGTTAGGGCTCAGGGTGCTTTATTGTCAGTATATAAGAGAGTGTTGGAACACTTCGTTAAGGAGAGCAGCCAGGTTTTGTCAACCTAGTGAACGTAGGGTGATGCTGAGAAATCTTGCAGAGATAGAAATAACTACAGAACAATAATAAGTATGACAAGGATCATCGCCCTTTGCACTGTGCCCGGTGCCTCCTCATTGCTTTCCCACGACCTCTCTAGGAGGTAAGTGTCTTTATCTCTAATGTACATGTGAGAGAACTGAAGCCCGAGGTTAACTAGCTCACGCTCCAGAGGTTGTCAGTTTGTAATATTCAGGATTTGAATCTGTGCTTTTTTTTGTCTTGAGAACTTACTATGTTCATAAAGTTTTCTGGGGATTCTAGTAAGTTTCAGGCGAAAATTTATATCGAACATCTGTTTTTCTTTGAAGTGAACTAAGAGAGGGAAGCAAATGATATTTGGAGCAATAAGAACACCTGTCAAAAACAGCACTGTAGTTCTTCAGGTGTTTTCTGTGGGACAGTACCAAAGTGGGTAAAACTAGAATTTCAAAAGTTTATTAGGTATTTAAAAGTAATACCTAATATTTGAAATCTTTAGATCTGGAGAAAACTTACATTTCTTCAATTTGACATTGGATTGGTGTAGAAAAAAGTGTTGGACTAGGAGCCAATATAACAGTGACTAAGCCTGGACTCAGACAGACCCCCTTTGTAAGTGAGGCTTCATCATTAATGGCATCGCTGACCTTGGGGACATTATTTAACCTTATAAACTCGGTGTGTCTCATCTGTGAAATGGGATTAATAACACCACCTTACAGGGTTCGTGCAAGGAATAGATGAGGTAATGTTCAAAACGTGCTTGGCACAGTGCCTGAGGCACGGTAAATAGCATCCATTGATGGAAGCCATTATTTTTATTACCGGGAGTTGGGAGGCATAGAGCCTGGATCCAGCACTGTTGCTAACATTGGCCATGAGCAAGTCGCTCAACCATCTGGATCTTAGATTCCAATGGGAATAATAACACTGTCCTTTTTACAGAGAGGTGAGAATGAAATCTGATTATTTATGAAGCAGATTTTTGGAAAAGTATGAAGGGTTGTACCAATGTACAAGTTAAAGAGGAAGAGAACAGTAGGCAGATCAGAAAAGGCAAAGTAGTTGGCTTGAGTTAAGTTGTAACTGGAACTTTCCCACAGGAATCCAGTTTTCAGAGAGCAAGTTGAGTGAGTTATACTCAGACTCCTGTGAAAAAAAGCTGTAACCCAGAAACCCAGCAGCAGTATGTACAGATTCACCTGATTGGTGCCCTCTCACCAGGAAAGGGCCACCCCAGAAATGGACCCTGTGGGAGGTCTCAGTGCATCTTTTCCCAGGTGAGGGCTGTGCCTTTTTTTTTTTTAAAGATTTTATATATTCGGTTTTTTTTTTAGAGAGAGAGGAAGAGAAGGAGAAAGAGAGGGAGAGGAACATCAGTGTGTATTTGCATCTCGTGCACCCCGTACTGGGGACCTGGCCCGCACCCAGGCATGTGCCCTGACTGGGAATCGAACTGGCGACCCTTTGGTTCACAGCGCATGTTCAATCCACTGAGCTACACCAGCCAGGGCTGTGCCCCTGGTTTTTAGGGCAGTCCCTGCCAGTCCTGGCTGAGGTTTCCCCTGGCACAGAGGAGTGAGAACAGGGACAGAAGAGCCCCTTACTTCAGCCTCGGCAAGCTGTGGAAGCTTGGAGTGCAGATGTGTGTGAGCTTGCCCTTTCCTTCTGAGGCCAAGCGCTTGGAAAGATTATCTGTGTGCTAAATTGCCACAAGCGCTCAGCAAAGTTTTGCTTTGGCAAACTCATGTCAGAATTCCTGCCTACTCTCACATCCCCTCTGCTGGGCCGTAATGGGAGTACTGCCCTGCCGTAATGGGAGTACTGCCCTGCCGTGGGTCCTGTAGCAAACATTTAAGAGTCAGGACAAAGAAGCAGAGATTGTATTCTAGTTCCGTTGCACTTAACTGAAATGGGTTCATAATTCTCACTGATTTTTTTCTAGTCCCGTGCATGTTACAACATGGATGGGAAAGGCAGTAAGTTCTTTGGAATCAGAAACTGATTTGTAGTTGGAGGTTATCAATCTTTTCAGTGGCTTTCTCGGGCCACCATTCACCCTAGATTCCAAGGGAATCACGTTGTCTGTGCAGAACAGCGCTAGCCCCGATGTAATCAAGTTTAATCTGTCAGCCAGGACTGCTTTCCTACTATGGGCGGGCATTTGGAGACATCGCCTGTTAAAATATCCCATCTTGGGGCACTGCCTTGAAAGCAAACCTGAAGGCGTGATAGGGGCTACCATCATTTTATTATCACTATTGTTATTATGTTGTTTCTTTTAAACCAATTAATACGGGAATGAGAGGTGGTTGGTTCCAACTTAATATGCCCCATTGGCCACTCCTCTGTGAAAGATGATTTAAAAACAGGCAGGGAGCCAGAGAATTTCCAAGGCTAACTTTCTCATGTGGAAGGGAAAAATTATTGCAATGCCCTTTAGCTAAGTACACTCACTTCAGCCTTTATGGATGGCGGTGGTCACGTGTCCCCCTCTTCAGGAGGAAGAGAGCCTGAAACAATCACACAGCAGAACCTCCTGAGACTGGGGGTGGGTAGGTATCTGGTAGTAGGGCACAGAGAGTACCTGTAAGGCTTTGTTTTCCTTTTTTTTTTTTTAAAGGAGAAGGCTTTTTGAGGAAGTTGTCTTCCTGCCAAAAAACTAAAGTAGTCTAACCTCCTTTTCATCTTATCCATCATTGCTGTAGCAGAAAGAGATAACTAAGGTGCCTGAGTCTTAGCCGACTTGTAAGGTGCTACAGTGGGCAGTTTTGCAGAAGGCACACGCCGGATAACGGGCCTCTACAGTTTAGCATTCGAATTGGGTGGGTGCAGGGGTAAAAAGTGCAGGCAGAATTATGCAGACATGGTGCTTTCTAGTAAATGTTTAGCAAATGTTGACACAGAACTGAGAATTACCTGAAGTTTATTCCCCTTATCCAAAGTATCCAGGGAAGTCACTGATTTGAAATAGAGCAGGGTAATTTTATATGTGAGCTATCATGAGACCAATAAAAGAATGTAGAAATGACATATAACCAGGCACTGAAAGAAATTGGATCTGGCCGGGATAAGAACTAGGGTATAATTGGATTTGTGTGTTATTTTCTTGGGTGTATGGGAGTGGGGAGGGGGAGAGAGACATTATGTAAGCTGTTAAAGTGCGTTGAATAAAGTTTGGCCTCCGTAAAACATGGTCTGTACCTTGGGCTCAGCCATTCTAGGCTGATATTTTTACTGTTTTTTATAAAGCTGGGCTTAAAGAACCACTTGTTCCTAAAGGCTACCTGAACTGGGTGAGGAGTCATAAGTATAGTCATAACTATTTGGTGTCCGGATTTCATGAGAACTGGTACCTGGATGATGCATTCCTACCTGGCTTTATCAGTCCTTATACAACGGTGAAATAGAGAGGTACAAGCTTCAACGACTTTAGGAAAATCCAGGTCACCTTATACATGCAGGGTCCACCAGGGAATTACCTTCATGTCCATTTGGCATTCTGACTCATCTTCCTCACCTTCATACCTCTCTTTATTAAAATAAAAACAAAACTATTCTTGCCCTCACCGGCATGGCTCAGTGGGTTGGGCGTCATTCCTCAAAGTGAAAGATCGCTGGTTCAATTCCTGGTCAGGGCACATGCCTGGGTTGGGGCTGGGTTCCGGGTTGGCGGCATGCAAGAAGCAACTGATCAATGTCTCTCTCACACGTGATATTTTCTCCCTCTCTCCCTTCCTTCCCCTCACTCTATAAATAAGTAAGTAAGTAAATAAATAAATAAACAAGAATAATTCTTAAAAATCCCAACTCTCATTACTGATATAAAGTGTACAGTTTTAAAAAATTTTATGTAACTCAATAAATGAGGGAACCAAGACATCTGTTATAACAGGTTTGTAGGAAGACCTTTATGTGGAATAAAAGAATGTTGAAATGAATTTACAAATGGGTGCAAAACTGGAGGGGGAGTCAATTGAACCCCCACTGGACAGAATTCATTTGCAAGCGTAGATAAGAATTATTTCTGTTGTTTCACTTACCTAAGTTACAAAGTTGTCAACTAGCCCAAAGGATAAGGTCTGTGTCCCTATGGGACCAGACAATACCCGAGGTTTCAGCCTTCCATTAAAAGGATGCTCAATCCAAAGTCTTAAAATGCTCCCCAAATCTCTGAGAAGCACTGTTGAGCAGAAAGGGCAGGGAATTATGAATTAGACAGGCTCCAAATCCACAGTCCCAAGCTTGTTAGGTGACTTGAAGCAAAATTCGGAGAATTCAAAAAAGCACGCACATGCAAACACACACCGTAGAGAGATCTTGAGAGGATTAAATGTGACAATATAGGAAAAGCTCCCGGCACATGGTAGATGCGGCTGTTTAGGTATGATTATTAGTAGTGAAGTGTGTAACATAGATTGTTGCTTAATAAATGCTGAGGGATAAAATCAGGAGCAGACACACTTTTTCCTGTAAGGGTCCAGACAATAAATACTTCGGGCTTTGCGGGCTCTATGACGGGGCCTATTTCACTCCAGCTCTGCTGCTGTAGCTCAGAAGCAGCCATAGAATATTCAAACCAACTTGGTTGTGCTTTCTTTCTAAAAACATGCCTGGGGCCCATGTTGCCTATGGGTTAGTTTGCTCATCCCTGGACTCAGGGATTAAAGCAAGGCGGCTAATTCAAAAGCTTGAGGTAGAGAACTGATTTCTAGTCATACCGACTGGTAGACCTTTTCCGTGTCACTCACTAGGGAAACCTGGGCAGAGTTCGGCCACCGCTGATCAGAAGTCGTACGTAGCTCAGTACAGGGTGTTTCCCCTTGTCATTGTTCACAGTCGGTGGACCGCGGGAATTGCCGTCAGACTTAGATGTGATTCTCTTTTCAACCACATACTGGCTAGTGATCACGGGTCACCCACCAGGTCTGTACCTTGGATACACCAAAACTGCAATAATTACGGGTGAGTGTAAACCATGAAATACTTGACCAGGGTGGTTAAGCGTTCGTTCCCAGAGGGGGGAGAGAGTAGTTCTACATGGGCTCTTCTATTGTGTGGGAACTATGTAATTTTTATGGTTGAATAGTGGGCAAGCTATTTCAGCAAGGGATAAAGATGTAGGGTAAAGTGGTTCTCTTTATTGTCATGAAACAGTCTCCAGAGTAACATACATTGAGTCTGGAAATTATTGTACTGGCTTAATTCTGCAGGTCCATTGATGTTGGCCGCATGTTAAGTGGCCTTACAAATAAGCATTTGTCTTGCAGTGTACTTACATGATGTCCCATCTGCAGCTAAAAGTGGTCTTTTTGCCTTAGGCATGACTGATTTTTTGAGAGTAAGTCCATCAACTCAACCCAAAGTTGGAAAAAAAATTACAGACCATTAAAACCCAACTGAAATGGGCACACACTTTAAAGAAGC
The DNA here is from genome assembly GCA_007922815.1 of Macrotus californicus. Taxonomy (NCBI): domain Eukaryota; kingdom Metazoa; phylum Chordata; class Mammalia; order Chiroptera; family Phyllostomidae; genus Macrotus; species Macrotus californicus. Next base: position 41,049 of record VMDR010002921.1, on the reverse strand, counting down.
CCCATTAGCCATGCAGATATGAAGTTACCTGCACTTCTGATAAGCACAATTAACTAAACAATGAATGCCATTAACAACTACTTGTGAGACATTAAGCCTTGGAAAACTTGGCTTTCATGGGTTGGAAAGGTGGAGAAAAACAGTAGAAATCGTCCTTTGACAAAGTTTTAATACAAAAAGATCTTATTTAATCAGACAGAACATCTTCTCATGAATGTGCCCTCCCCCAACATTTAAAATATTAAATGCTTGTGTTTTTGATGTCCTTAAGGTTCTTTCTACTGAACTGAGCTAGATGAAGACATGTTTTCGTGTGAACAGTGTTTAAAATCCCCACATTTTGTTACTGAATTTGTCATTGTAATTATTGACTTAAAACCTGTGTGCCTCCTTGTAGGACAGAACCTGCTCTTACATCTAGGAGTATGGGGTGAGAGGGGGCGGTGCCACCAGAGGATGGCAGACAGAGCTATGCCAGCGTGCTTGCTCTTTCCAAGTCTCAGTTTCCTTATCTGTGAAACGGGAGAAAGACAGGGCCTACCTGTTGTCAGGTAAATGAAAACGATCGTTGTAAAGGTATTACACCGTCCTTTTGAAAACAGTTGCTATTTTCAGGCAAAAAAAATTCTGTGTCGTTGTCTGACGTCTGAGTTCGGGCTGGTGTAAAACACACTGTACACTGGCTGGCTTAAACAACGAACGTTTAGTTTTCACGGTTCCGGAGGCTGGGAGGTTCATCAAGGTGGCCGGCAATTTGGATCCTGGTGGGATCCCCCTTCTTGGTTTGTTGGATGGCCACCTTCCTGCCCTGTCCTCATGTGGTTGAGACAGAGATCATCTTTCCTGTGTCTCTTTTATAAGGCCACTGATCCCAAGTGTAAGAGCTCCACCCCCATGGCCTTTTTACCTCCCAAAGGCTCCCCCTCCCAAAACTGTCACAAGGGGGGTTTGGGCTTCAGCATAGTACTTGTAGGGGAAGACACAGACGTTCAGTTCGTGGCACCAAATCAATGACGAGATGGGGATAGGATGGAGCTCTAGGAGACTTAATAGTGTGGGATACTCATTGTGGACGACGCCCACCCTCATTTACAGTATACTTGTGGTTGCTGCTGCCTTTCTTTATATCCTCTCCTTTCTGTTTTCATTTTCACTGTGCTTGGCTTTGCCATCATATGCCTAGATTTTTGTAGTTAATTTCGAGCCAGCCTCCTTTCCCTTAGTGCCCTCCAGTCCCCTCTCCCCCACGGCCCGCAGCCACCCTCACACCCTGCATGGAGCCACAGAGGTTTTCCTGAAAGCCAGCTTTCTTTGTGGGGCCCTTGTGCCTTTCATTGGGAGAAGGAGGAGGGTGTTTCTCACGGCCTCCAGGGCTGGTTCGGGCCCCACAGTGTGGCTTTCTGTGGTCTGGCCCCCATCCCACGAGCTTTTCAGACCTTCCACTGCTCACTGTCACAGGACTCTGCTCCAGCCACGCCTCTTCACTCACAAGTCCCTAAATGTGCTGAGTGCTTCCATACCCCCCTGCAGTTCCTTGCCTAAACAGCTCTTCTTTTCTTGCCTGCTTTTCCAAGCCCAGTGCTTGTTTAAATCCCAATTCAGGTCCCAGCTTCAGGCCACTCTCATCCCTCTTCTTTCTGAGCCTTTGTCCCAGGCGTTTGAAGTTGATGCACTACCTTGCCTTCTGCGGCCACTCTAATGTCCCGTTCTTCCCAGCCCTCAGAGCAAGGCCAGGCATTTTCTCCTTTACCCCATGGCACCTCACACATCCTTTATTGTGACACATGGCATGTTGTTCGTAAGTCATTTGTTTACATGTCACAGGGACCATCTCTGACTTGGTTACAGCTGTGGTTCATTGAAGGTGCCTAATAAGTACGTGTGAGATGACTAAATGACTGAGCAGAAACCAGGCACGCCAATAAGCATTTGTTGGCTAATGAATTGACAGATGAACTGCACAGTCCTTGAAGGAACCACCCTTGTTGCTTCTTTGCCCTCCCAGAACCTCCTGTGGCACCTGGCACCTGGGTAGGGACTTAAGAAATGGTTGTTGACTGACCGACTGGCTGGCCGTGTGGAGTAGCAGTACAATGTCACATGGCTTCTTTTCTCACCTGCAAGGCCAGTCCTCAGATCTGCAAGCCGACTAACTCACTTGCTAGGTGAAAACACTGGGAAACATTGAAGCCTGGACAGTCCATCTCCAGTGGGATGTTTCTGACCCCAAAATATGCCATCTGGGAGGCTCGCGTGGCTCACGTGGTAGCTAGCCTGACGGGCGGCCAACCACCTCACGTGGAAGGAGTACAAGGACACGAGTTCATATCGTATGCAGTGCTCTAAGAATTAAATTGTTACCACTTAGTATTCATTGAATGTCAGCACTGTACTTTTGTACTAGGAAGAAATAGACGAGACACACTCCGTGCAGCGGGTTTTGTTAGCTGTAATTAGTTAGGGATAGAACAGTGTTGATACAGCAGTTCAGCGGTTAAAGGGAAGCAGCGCCCTCGGTACAAATGTGAGTGTGTTTATACATCTGGTTCTGTTATGCTTACTGACTGGGTTTCAGCGTCGTTTTTGTTCTGGGGCCCGAGGGCTAAGCTGGGAGAATTTCACCAGCTCTTAGTTTTAGGAAGAAAGAGAACAGCCCTGTTTCTGAAACAACTAGTTAAAGCAAGTATTTTTAAATTTTTGTTTTATTGTGGCAATGGGCATTTTGGCTTCTTTATTCTCTTTTACATCAGATAGACCTGGAAGCTCTCTCTCCAGCCCCAGATTGCAGCTCCACATCTTTTTATGTATAGTCTCGCTAATTCTGATTATAGTTGGATGGAACTGGATTGCATTCATCGTTGTATTGTCTGGAAAACAGGAAATAAAATTGCAGGAGAAAGGCATGTTTTAAGCTACGTAGGAGACTGAATTATTTCTAAAGCCTTGTACAAATTAATAGTGTTACAGAAACCAGTCATCTGGGGGTCATTTGGTGTTCTGCCCCCCTCTTCACACTTGAGGAACAGGCTAGAAGAGGGGAAGTGACTTTCCTGGGGTCACGTAGCTGATCTGTGACCAGTGTAGCAAGAGTGCAGGAAGCCCGGTGGGTTCCACAATCAGGGCTCTTTTTAATGAGGTTCTTCTGTTAACCGGAGTTCCTCTAAAGACACCTGCCTTTGGAGACATGTACAGTCAGTCTGCTCGTGTGCCTGGGCATCCTCAAGAACGAGGAACACTTTTTGCCTTTACCAATATTCTAAAAATCAAACTTTATGTTGCTCACTCCCTCGGTGAACTGTAATATGCAGGTTGTTTTGTTTTTTTTTTTTTAGGTTTTAAGAGACTATTCAACTTTGAGGGCTAAATTCATGGATAAAACTTGGATTTTTTGACAATGAATTCCAGTCATTTTGAGTAGTCTCTCTAGATATTAAGGGCAACAGGAGTTTAGGTGATTGATTTGCTGGCATTTTATAACTTTCATCATTTTATTTCTCCAAGTGCTCGCATATTTTTAGCTTCCAAAGTTCAGGGGGTGGGAAGGGAAGTTAGGAAACCCGAGTGCTGGTTCTGTGCAGTGGACAAACCTAAAACAGAATTTTAATAGTTATGTCTTTCCTTTGAATGTGTAGTTGAAAAATGCAACCAGCATAATCTAATTCCTGACTTCATTGATGCTATTGTTTCGGACAAAACAAAAAAAAACAACTGTAAGACACAACAAAAATTAAGTAATTGTATACATGAGTAAGGCAGAGACCACGAAGAGGATACTCAAAGACATGAAACGTAGGGCTGGATAATCTCTCAGGCCCCTTCTAAAAATTCTGTGATGCAACTACTAATTAAAGCCTGGTGTTTGTTTATTCCTTGTTTTGCTTGTGGGTTTTGTGCATCTTTGTCAAAGAATATGTCTGGAGTGGGTGATGTAACATCGTAAACAACATTAGCGTTCATGCCGTCTAAATTTTGGGGGGTAAAAATGAAAGCTTTCATGTCACATGGAAAACTTTTTAGAGATGAAGTCAGTGGAATGCATAAGCACAACACGATTTTCAAGTAAAAGGGGGATGGTGAATACATTCAGATCCCTTTAAAATGCTTCGTAAGGGTTATATTCTATTCTGACACTGAATTATTAGGTTAATTGTGTACACAAGGCTTTTACTGCACACACGGCCTAAAAAAAGAAACTTATGTCATAATAAACCACATGATAGCAGCTTTTCTGAAGATCTAGCAATGGAACTTGCAATGCTGTATGAACTTGTTCCTGGAAAAAAAACAACACAGATGGCCAGGAGAGGATTCCACAGTGGAAGCAATAATATTATCATATTTTTTTGGGGGGGGTAAAAAACTCTAATGTGCCAAGACTGAATAAATGAGAATGGTTTATTTGTTTGAATTTTCAGTGACACATGTAAACATCTGACCATAAGGTTTCAAGAGCAAGGTTTGAGGCTTGGCATAAAACCTGGAGAGTTAATTAGAAAATGGGTTAAGATGATAGCTCAGGCCTCTAGGAAAGTCCGCCTGTGTGTCCGGCGCTGTCACCTGTGCCAGCATGGGTCTTTGATAAACAGTGCACTCGTCCGTGAGCTCACATGACCTGCGAATTCTGACACTGCAGACGGAGGCGTCCTGACCGATCGGATGGTACCTAGGTGGCAAGCACCAGGATGCTGAGGGCGTGTGAAATCCTGTCACACAAGGAAAAGCTGAGGAAACTGTGGCTCCTCACCTTGAGGACAGAAACTTTCAAAGGATTGTACTCCTCGAATATTTGAAAGACCGTCAAATGGAAAAGGGACTGAATTCTTATTCTCTGTCATTTCAGAACGAGGAGTAAGAAGGAAGTGACAGGGGAGAAATAAATGTGTTGATTGAGTGCGGTTGATGCGCCCAGTACTGTGCCAGGCGGTGTGTACGTGAACTTTAATCCTCACAGAGACCCTGTGTGGTAGCTGTTAGGGTCTCCTTGTACAGAAGGAGAGATTGAGGTCAGAGAAACTGAAGGATACTGCTAATGATAGTAGTTAAAGTACTACTGATGAGTAAAAAACAAAAACAACAACATTTATTGTCTACTGTGTGTCGGACACGGTTCTACATGCTTTGAGAACAGTTCATCCCCTTTCATCCTCACATGAGATGGTCACTATTTTTAAATCCATCTTATTGGTGAGGAAACAAGGCACAGGAGTTAAGCACCTTGCTGGGTATCACACCGTTAGTCAGTGTGGGGTGGGATTCAGAGCCGGACATCTGGCCGTGTGGCTAAACGTGCTTTATCCTCAACGTCTTTCTGCATCTCTGCTTTCTAGCGTGTGCTATGTGCCAGACCCAGTGCTTGACAGTTTAGACCCTCGGAGCAATTTAGCAGATTAGGCATTATTATTCCCATCCTACAAATGAGGGGAAAAAAAATGAAGACCAAAAGAATGAAATAACTTGTCCAAAGTGAGTAACTCAGCCAAAATTGTTACTCAGTCCTCAGGCTCCAGGCCAAGTCTCCTTGGACCATGCTCAGCTTTCTCAGAGGTGCAGGCTCTGAGTCCAAAAGTTTCTAGCAAGGAGAGCTATCAAAAACCAGAGTGGGCTGCCCCGGAAGAGGGTGGGGGATGCGGGAACTCCCCTTCTCTGGAAACCTTGGAAAGAAAGTTGCATGGCGGTCAGGCAGGGAGGCAGGGAGGATTCCAGCTTTATACAGAGCAGTGAACCCAGTGCCCCCTAAGGTTTTGTCCAGCTCTGGGATTTTAAGATGCCGTGTTTTCTTCTCATCTTTCCATGTCATCTTGTTTCCCGCTGGGTGTACTCAGATGTACGTGCAAATCTCATTCTGATATTTGAATCTGGCTCTAGGGGCTAGAGCGCCTTGGTAAGAGACTCACTTGCTAGGGTATTTGACATGATGCCTTGGGGGAAATGTTAGGTCATTTGAGAAGTCTGCAGCACAAACAGTAAGCAGTCAAGTTGTTAACTAAGAGGGAAAACGTAGCGTGAGGGTCTTCACACAGTGTGAATAGGTAGGTGTTCCAATAGCAGGCAGGCTGTCCTTTACCTACACTTTTACGGTGAAATGTTTGTATGTCTTGACTTTTCAAAGTGTTTGCCAGATGCCCAATTTGGAAATAGTTTCTCTAGGGTTGTCTGAACTTTAATTATGTCCACTGCAACTTGCCTGCTCTACTAGACGCCTTATTTCCAGCTCTGACTGTCTTTGGGTGGACATGGTCTTCCTTCATATGACCCCCAGGTGATATTTGTCATGTCATCCTGTGGCACAGCTCTGACGTGTACTAGTCTTCTTGTACTTAGTCCTGTGGGTAACAAAGGACGTCAGTATTTACTGGGTCAGAGGATGTATATAAATTCTGTATTTGCGTCTTCATACCTGCCCTTCCCCAGTCCGCTACCTAAATCGGCTCTCCCATACCTCTCTCAAATACCTACAAAATTATTTATCTTTGGTGACATCAAGTTAGTGATGGCAGTGGGTGAGCCTTCTGCCATTATTTCTGGGTACTTAGGACTCATTATTTTGTTTCAGCTCAAAGCTGAGATAAGACACATTTTCTCCCTATCTTCTGTCCCCTCTTTTTCTATTCCTTGGCCTTATTTCATGTTAATTCTGTTGGACATTTAAATGTTTCTCTGGATGAGGTGGTAGGGTGGGGAAGGAAGGTGCAACCATTCAAAAATCAATGTATTCCAATAGTTTTGGGAAGTTATTGTCCAATATGGAGCTAAGATGGAAAACAAATTATGTACCATGTGATGATTCACTTCTTTACATTGAGTAGATTCTTAGAATAGGGCCTGTTCACAGTGAAGGGGTTAATACCTGTGTTTTCTGTTTGATCAATTGAAAGTGATGACCCTTTGGTGGATTTGGATGGGGTCATAAAGAGTTTTGATGCAGTACTTGTGCCCATACTTTAGTAGAGTTATTGAAATGAAGAAATAGGGATTGTTATTATTAGGATGAAAAATTGAAAATAAAGACATATATAATACTGAATGTATTCATATGTCTAAAGTCCAGTAAAGTCCAGTGGTTAATTTTTTTAAATTTTCATTCACATGTGGGTGTATAAAGTATAAATGTGAATAGTCCCATTCCAGTGAGCATCTTAGCTTTAGGTCTAGGAATAAATTATTCCCTATCACTTTCAGAGGGTGACAGTCCTTTGTCGCAGGGCACAACAGTTCATTCTCTGAGTAAACTACTTTTAGGAGACAGGAGATGCTGATAAGATTAGAACCACTGAGACTGATCGTAAAAGAGTTTCAGTAATGGGAAAGAAGATCCCAAACTTTTTCATGTATTTAAAAAAAATCAACATTGGATATAATCAGGAGGGTTTCCAGGTTACTCATGAGGTCCCAGTGGATTCGTGGATTTTCTCCATGGTAACAGCATTATTAATTTCTAACCTTTACGGGGAAAATGTATTAGTTTTTTGCAGAAGATAAACTTTCCTTTGGGGTTTCCATTTAGATCCACTGTGTTAACCAGTTCACAGTGGCTCCCTCTCCTTCTTCCTTTCTGTCTTCTTCAAGCTCTTTTCGCTTTCTTACTTTCCTTCTCTGTCAAGGATGAAATAAAATTTAAAAGATTAACGATGAAAGAAATGCAAGGCCAACCAAGTTGTGTACTGATGTCTTTATTTTCCTCACTACAATTGCAATGTTTAAACCTATTATTTCTTTTTAAAAAGTGGGGAAAGGAAAGAAAAATTAAACCACGTCTGTAGAGGCAAGATGTATAGGGAACCTTATGTTGAGCTTTTTGTGTGTTTTCTCCTGCATGTTAACCATTAAGAGTGGGGCTGTGATATGAAATATTGTTCCTTATTTAACGTTTCAGACTGCAATCTCTGCACTGCGTGTTTGCTTCTCCTGTGACCTTTTCTTTGCATTTATAACTACTTCTCTTCACCCATAATCCAAAATAAGTGTCCATTCTTACAGAAAAATTAAAGGAAGCTGTCAGTGGAGAGTTAATACAGTTAAAACATCCTCAACTCTGCCACCAGCCCCTTAAATAATTAAAACTGTATGCTTGAAGAGTCAGATTTGCATTTCTGTACCACGTTTATTTAGCACACTTTGTTACACTCAATTAAATGAGAATGTTCTGTTTCATTTTCTTTGCTTTGGGTTGATCATTTTGCCTTTTGATTCTTATGCCCTAGTGTAATTTCACAGTGCTTAGGTCTCTGAAACTATACATATATTAATGCGTATGTGTATCTGTAGACGCCCATTAACAGGCTCACTGTTTGTACTGCAGAGAATCTTTGCCCGAGGCGTTTGGGCATTCCAAGTAACCTGAGGTGTAACTGGGACTGTAGCTAATTCATTGTGGTAAAAATGGAGCTTGACAGAGTTTTTTAGCATCCAGTGTTTTTTTTTTAAAGCTCCATTATTTTGGCATCACCTTTCCTCCCCATAATTTGATTTGAGAATCGCTTAGCAAAAACAAGAAGATACAGGTGTCCAATGGTTCTGGAAAGGAGACTAAATATTACTGCTATCTAGTATGTCTCTCCACATCTCAGTTGGCAATGCATGTGCCCTGCTCTTCATAAATTAGTTCAATGCTTGACTTATGCATGTTCAAGAAGGAATAAATTAGTTATTCCTTTCCTAATGAGTAGTGGGATCAATTGGAGCATGATGAGAGACAAAATAGCATAATTTTGCTTCCCCAGTTGGGGTTCAATATCCCTAAACTTCACCATTAATCACTCTATCTGTTTCCTGGGTTATTTCCAACTCTGCATGTAAGATATTCTTTGTAATTTTCACACCAGGTAAGTAAGACTTTTTGAATTTTCCCATTGGGGTTGTAGATGGGTGATGCTGTCTCTTTTGTAGCCCAAATTGTCCCTTGGTACCATGAACGGTCCCTTCTGCCTTTGCATCAGTTTGTCTGGGTGCATTCACAGATAATGATCAATATGTATGTGCGATGACAATTATGAGGGTTCTAATATATTTAACTGTTATGGGATCTGTTATGTCTACTTTAGGGTCGACCCCATCCCATATGACACTCCAAAACCAGCGGGCCACACGCGGTTTGTCTGCATCTCAGACACACACTCCAGAACAGATGGTATCCAGATGCCTTATGGGGACATCCTTCTCCACACAGGCGATTTCACCGAGCTGGGACTGCCCTCAGAGGTTAAGAAGTTTAATGACTGGTTAGGTAAGGAATGATTGCGTTCTGGCGCCCCCAATTAACCTTTCCCGTCCGAGTGTCACTCACTGCGTCCTAATTGAATTAGAGCACTTGGAAGCCAGCTCAGCCATTTCTCGTATGATATGCCGTGGTGTCTAGCTTTAATCCAATTCTGTTAATTAAAGATGAATTTTTAGATGTTTAATTTTACTGTGCATCCTTTCAGAGCCTGGCCTCGGCGGCTCTGGGGCAGAGGGACGGAAAGCTTTGAAACCGATCTCATCTACTCGTTCCGCTTTAATGAGGGCATTCATTGGCACACACGAGACCTAGAATCATATTTTTAATTCATTGGCTCTGCAATCTTTCCCAGATATTATAAGCAAAGAGATACAATTGACCTACTGGTAAGAGAACATTTCCAAGAAAGGAAGGAACATGTAAAAGTCCTATGCAGGGAAGGTCCTAGCACTGTGTTGATGGGAGACAGCTTTTCTAAGTGAACCAGAGGGGCTCCTAAAAACCCCGAAAATATAAAATGTCCCAGGGTAACACTCCAGAAACTTGGAACATGAAACCACCTTATGCACTGTGAAAAGTGTAATGGCAACTTTGTGGTTCCTACTGTTAGAGATACCCACAGGTCAGGGTTCCTGGGAGTATCTCAGCTCCTGGGTCAGGAATTGTCAGATACTAACATTACAAGGCAGTCATTGCCAAATATTCACATTACAGGTTATTCATAGCTAGGTTAGCTGGCACATCTTTTTAAGAATCCTTTTAGGTGAGGAAAAGAAATGCGAGGGTTCTGAGGTTTTAGAATCTCGAAAGACGCTAAAGAATTATATAGTAGAAAGCAGAAATTACTCTGGAAAAATAACATCATGAGTAGTTTGTCAGCCAACAAAAATTATGCAGCAGTTGAGGCATACACTTTAAATCAGGGCTTGAGAAATTTTAAAATAATTGGTCGAATGTTTATGGTAATGAAAAATAATAGTCATTAAAAACAGTTAAATATTAAAAAGCCAGTAAACATAACTGATAATAAACTATAACATATTTTGAGTTTTCCTGCGATCTCAGACATCAGTCCACATTTTATATCGTTGACATCAGAGTACATATCTGTTCTTGTACTTTTGGTTATTTTAATTTAATAGTATCTGTAAGATTTTAAATGATTTTTGCTTAATTTTCATATTTATCCTTTTTAATAGCAACATGATGCATGTATTGTATTGTTCTATGTGTCTGTTTAATAAAATATCCCTCTAACATAAACATTTAAATCTGTTAGCTAGCACTGAAATGTCCATTTTTGTTTGTATGTGTCTTTCTGCTTCTATGCGCTTATGTCTTAGGGTGAAACATGGTGGTAAATTTCTAAGTCAAGGATACGAAACTCTGTGTGGTTCTTGTTGTCTGCTGGCACCTTGCTTTCTGAGGGGGTTGTGGCTGTGCACGTCATTACCAGTGATGAATATACCAGTTTGACCACGATCTTGGCAGCACTGGGTAGTGGACCTTTATATTTTGTGCTGGCTTCATAGGTATTCAGTCATCTCATTGAAAACAGCAAGATAGCTTGAATATCATTCAGCATAGTCTCGTTTTTGCAGATGACTCAGATGCAGAGAAGTTAAGTGACTTTCTCAGAGTCTCCCTGTGGCAGAAGCTGGGTGTACAACCCACAGCTGTTCACTTCTCTGGCCTCTGCAAAAGTTGCTTTCAAGTACTATTATCTCTTCATTTTAGCAACTTTTCTTTATGAACTATTAGCAGGCAAAATGATTTGGGGTTGAATTTTGACAGTTGTAAACTATTCTCTGACAACTGAATCTCAACGCAGAAATGATGTAGCTGCGTCGACAATGTTGATTTGTAAAGAAATAGAACCACGCTGTGAGCAGTGTTCACAGAAATACAGGACAAGATAGATCCTGGTTATAATCTTGTTTAGCCGCTGACCTTGGGCAACTGAGTTAACCTCTCTTTTCCCCTTGGTTTCCCTGTTCAGAACTAAGGATTAATGTTCCCCGTCTTTCTCTGTTGTTGTGCAGATTAATCAGTAAGTGATTGCTGCTAGTAAGTTTTTGTGGGCCATTAATAACTGAATGGGGAATGTGGTGAATGAACCATCTACAGATACTTAAAGGGTAAAAACAAGAGGAGGTCAGAAGAATTATTTAGTAGGTTAGAAGTAAACACTGAGAGGTTTTATAAGGGAAAGTACTTCATAAGTGGAAATGTGCCGTAACTAAGGAAATGAAATGATAAGGAAATAAAATGCTGAGGTCCAGATGCCTGATTAGTTCCTCCTCTTCCCATTTCCTCTCTCATCTCCTGAGGCAGGAGAAAGAGGGCTCCAATGGGGCTGCAGAATGTAAGGGCAAAGGAAGGGAGCCCACTGGGAAGTGGATGCCAAGGAGTTGAGATCCCATAAGGAAGGCCCAGAATAGTTCTGTTACCCTGGCAACCTCATGTGGTCTGAGGTGAGACATGGTGTGTGGTTACACTCCATGTATTGGCTCAGTGGGAACCTCTCACCTGAAACAAGTACTTCGAACAACTGCTGCCAGGTGGGCTCGCAGTGTGGAATCAAGGATCAGGTCAGTCTAGGGCTTATGTCGGAACAGGGCATCCTGCTCTCATCTAACATATGGGTCTTTAGATTTGGCAGGTCCTGAGAGTCCGATGCACCTGTAACTGATTTCCATCTTTCTACTTGATCTAGACTGCCCTGATTATTGGAAACAACCTGACTGTCCCCTAAGCAACTTCACTCTCCCAACAGGCTAATCTGTTTCTACTAACAGGCCAGGCACTCCTCTACCCCTGCAACATCCCTCTAAGGCTGCTCATGTTTTTCCCAGTTTTATAGATGAAGGACCTGAAGGTCAGTTGGGTTGCCTTACCCAAGATCATTTAGCAGATAGGAAACTCAGAGGGGCTAAAACATCTACCACAGTGCAGTTGATTAGTAAACCTGGGGTTGTCTTACCCCAAAGCACGAGTGCTTTTCCTTTACCAACCTGTGGTATGACCGGTCTTACGGCAGCTGAGGAGCTCGTAGATTTTAGGCTTGAACTAAAATGTGGTAGCTTCCACCAGCGCCATATGGAAGTTGAGTAGCTGTTCGACCATGTGCTGTTATTTGAAAGATGTATTCAAGCTCTGCCTGTCTTGAATCTCACCCTCACCTACCAGCTGCGGGGCTGAGCATCCCATCACGAGTTCCCTGTTGGTTCAGAGAGGATGGGTGCTGGTTAATATGGACATACGTCACCTGGCAGGTGTAGCGCATAAAGTTATTATCTAAAGTAATTTATGAGGTAAGCTAGCACAGCACAGGGCTGTGAGAAGACAGAACTCAAACCAGATTCAGTTAGGGGATGGAAAGGTGGTGCAGCATGTAAGGGTTAGGAGCAGCTGGGAAGACCCACCTCTAAATTCCAGACCTTTGACAAATTGCTTACTATTCTTAGCCTTGACTCCCTCATTTGTAAAATGGGCATAATAATAATAATGATGATGATGATGATGATGATGATGTAGTCCATGGGGAGTTGTGAGGGGATACTTTGTGATGAAGCTTGGGTCATTCTTAACATAGCCCTTGGCCTGTGGACGACGTTCAACAAATACTATGGAGGAAGACAACAGAGCCAGTGTCGTGGAACCCAAAAGGCAGAAACTGGAAGGTTCTGGCACCGTAGATTTAAAGAGAGGTTTAGGGTATAAGAGGGAGCACAGAAAGGCATAAGGACAGAGGCTGAAAGGAAGTCTCCCTAAGAATCACACTGATTGAGCAGAATGTTAGGACAGGAAGAGGCATGGAGGTTCCACTTCCCAATTTAGTAGAAGGAGAAACTGAGGCAGGAGGGATTAAGTGAATAGTCCAGGGCACCTCAGATAATTAATAGACAAGTTGGACTCCAGTGCAACTTGGATGGGGAAGGGGCGTTGAACGAGCATGTTTTTTGCCTGGGGGTGGTAGGGTCTGCACACTGTACCCCTCCCCCTCCCTCAATGACACGAATCACTTAATGTAGTCCTCACAGTAACTTGTTAAATAGGTATTAGCTTCTGATGTTTGCTTATGAGAAAACTGAGCCTTGGTGAAGTCAACTTACCTCAGGTTATGCAACTAGGAGGTGACCTCTGGATTTGAACTTGGATTTGATCAGACTCCATTTCCCAAGTATATTCTGTCTTTCTCTATTCTCAGTCTTGGGCCTGGAATCCCAGCAGAAGGGACCATATCTTGGGTAAAAAGGTGGTTCTTTGAATAACTGCCCCCTTTAACACATACACTCGCACATAGGTGCGCTCAGGGTTGAAGGTGGGTTAATGTCATGTGAAGCTGTTTTGTGGCACAGACTCTGTCTAAGAGTTGGCCAGTGGGAGCACGTTGTGAGGTCACCCATTCGGTGTGGACCATTCCAATGGCCGTGAGTTACAACAAAGTAAACCTCCCTAAAGAACACTGAAAACAACAGCCAGTCACATTTGCTCCAAGGGGTAGTCTAAATGACATGGTGACATTAGCATATCGTGGCACTCAGTTCTGTCCTTGAAATGAAGAGCCCCTGCTGGGATCCTGGAAATCTTGTCTTCTCTGGGCAGCTTGCTCCCATGTTTGAACCCTCCGGTTACAAATAACCAGCGTAGTCTAACAGCTGCTCCTGCCTCGGGGGCAGAGTTGTGGGAAAGAGGCACAGGTAAATCTTTCCCAGAGAAACACTTTTTAAAGTCATGGTTAAACCCTATAGTCCCATTAATCTGTGAGCTCAGATACGTTAGAGGTATGTCACGAGCAGCCTTTGGTGAGCAGAACTGGGATCCTAGCTGCTCAACCATCATAGTATTTTCTTTTTTATCTTGGCAAAAATACATGACAGTTATAGACTGGGCTTAAGCATAAACTTGTCAACTACAGATTATGTGCCAGTTAAAATGTGACTGTTTTTATTGCTTTTTAGTAAATTCTGAACAGCAGTGCTTTGTAACATCACTGATGTGCCTGAAGGTACATTTTGTGAGGCACTGGGCCTGTGTGGCCTCCCTTCACTCTGCCTCTATGATCTTCCTGAGCCTTTCTGAAGTTCTTTACTGTTATTCGTCCTCATCCCTGCTGTTCCCTCCAGAATACTTTAGGTAGGCTTCATCAGTCTTGCTCCTGTGCCCATGGATGCTGCACAAATGAGGCTTAGCAAATGTCATTTGATTGCATATCCACTTTCTTATTTTCAACTTTCATTTGCCCCTAAATTCTTTCCATTCTCCAAATGCACATGCCCTTCCATGCTTGCCCTGTGCAGGCCCCACTTCCTGGAACGAACCTACCTGTCCAGGAGAGCTCAGTCACCGTTTATGCCTGAAGCTCTTTCGTACCTGGTTGCTTCCCTTAACGTCTTGGTCCCCCGTGTGTGCAGCCAGCCCTTCTCATGGTTGTCATGGGATGGTTTTTTATGTCAGCCCTGCACTAGACAACAGCGTGCGCCCAGTGGGTGCTCTCTGTACCCCCAGTTCCGAGTAAAAGGCCAGGAGCAGGGTGCTGCGCATGAATAGTTGTTAAATTTCTGGGTGAATGAATGAATGAATGAATGTGCAGGCATAAGAACTTTTTTTCTGCCTCATGTTTTGACTCAAACACTGACATCATGCAGGACTTACTGTGCCTAAAATGTCTTATTCTCCTCTCTTTTCCTTTCTCTACTTTTCCTTTCCCTTTCTTCCTTTTCCTTTTCTCCTCGAAGTATTTATAATAGCCACTTGGCTATTGTTAGTAATTTCTATATACCGTGCAGGGATACTTAAAAAGGATTTGTTGTTGTTTTGTTTCCAATATTATAATGAGAATGACAGTGTTCTTGGGTGGCCTGTTCTTCCAGCCAAAAATTTATATATAATAACCTAGTCAGTCAAAATCCCTTTTAACATAGCGCCCGTGCCATGAACTTTTAATTGTGGTTTTTCTTCGGTCTCGGTTGTCATTTAATAGCTCTGAGCTTCAGTTTCTCCAGGCCTAAAAGGAAGAAGGAAGATGCTTCCAAGGAGAATCTCAAGAAAGGGACTACTTATATTTGTCGGAGCATTGCATTAGGCATGGCTGTAACGGAGTGTGACTATAACAGACGTCCCAGATCCTAGACGTGCAAGACAGCTTCGTCCCTTTCCACAGTAATCCCAGGAGGCTGTGTTCCCCTTCCAGTGATTGTGCTCTTGGCCTACGGTTTTGGAGCTGGCCTTTGGGAAAAGCTTTCACAGCCCGAGCTATTTATTTTACTCCTGTAATACATGTAATATGTGTTCATTCCTGATAACTTAGCAAACAGAGATAAGTGAAAGAAGAGACCAAAATTGCCCCTGGCCAGGGATAACCACTGTTAGCATTTAGTGTGACTCTGTATAGTAAGTTTTCTATTGGGAAGTACGTATATGCACACCACACTGTTTACCAGTAGAGATCTTACAGGGATACCATTCTAAAATCTCTTCTTCGTCTTAACAATATATCACAAACAACTTCCTAAATCAATAAATTTGGCTAAAAGACCCCCCCCAAGACTATTTTCAATATAAAAAAGATATGTACACATCATAAAAATTTCAGTATTTGACACGTGCAAAGTAGAAAATACGCATTCATCCGTAATCCTCTTTCGAGTAATTGCTATCTGGTGTATAGCATTTGGGAAATTGTTCTGTCTTCTCGTGCTATTTTGAATATCCTTCATAGTAGCAGTCTTCACACTTTAAGGGCTTTTTCACTTAATTACTATTTTTAAATTTTTTTTGTTTTAAAAAAAATTGTTACTACTTTTTTCCAAACAACTTTCTTTTTCAAGAACTTTTAAATTTTATTTTTCAATTACAGTTTAGCTTCAATACTATTTTGTATTAGTTTCAGGTGTACGGCACAGTGGTCAGACAGTCACATACTTCATGAAGAGTCCCCTTCAGTATTTCCAGTGCCCGCCCAACATCACACAGAGTCATAAAATATGACTGACCATATCCCTGTGCTGTACTTTACGTCCCTGTGACTATTTTGTAACTGCCAATTTTAGTTTTTAATAATCCCTTCACCTCTTCCACACAGTCTCCTATATACCCTCCGCTCTGTCAACTACTATGTTTTAAAATGAACAGAACTGTGCACATTCTCCTGTAACTTTAAAAAATGTAACACACCGTGCTCTGTGTCAGCGTAGCAGTCTTGTATGGGCGTGCTCTGATCTGTTCATCTGTCCGTATCACTGGAGACCTAAGATGTTTTCATTCTTTTATTATCATCTGCACTGGTATGGTGAACATCCTTCTTGCTCTCTCTCTGCAAACACCTTTAATCACAGTTGTAGGAGGTCTTCCTAAGTTATAACTGTTGCACCAAATGATACATACTTCTTAAAAAAAAATCCTTTTATTGTGTAATGCCAAATTTTCCCCTATGAAGATTCTCTGTAGTAGTCTCAGCAGTATTTAAGAGTTTGTTTCATATAGTTTTGAATATTCTCAGTGGCAGAAAATCTTCACACCTGAAGGACTTTTTTTTAAAATGACTACAAACTCTTTCTGATTGTGAAAGCTTACATTCTTTGTGAAAAATGCATGGAAAAGAATTTAAGATCGCAGTGTATCCTACATGTCATCGCTAAGTATTGAGAAGTGGTGTGTCCCTTCCTGTGTGGTGTGTGAGTGCACATGCATCCAGCATGTACAGGCGGTGAGTGGTCAGTAAATGTCACCTGCCGCTAAGTGACGTTGTCCAAACACGCCAGTGTGGCGACTCCTCCTTCCTGCCCTGTGGGTGAGTTTCTCTAACTCCCTGGGAGGGCAGAACGTCAGGGGAAAGTGGCCTTGGAGTCTTTTGTGCCCCAGTGATCCGATGGCCCATGGCCCTGCCTGAGTACCAGGAAAGTGGCGCCACGTCCTTTCCAAGCTTCCCAGATCCGACACACGTAGACGTGCTTTTAGATTCTCATAAACTTCTGAACCACACCTGCGGGCCCAGGCCTCCAGTTTCCCTGTCCCTGTTTCAGCCTCCTGTTGTCTTCCTTCTGCCCCGATCTTTAACCTGACTCTCCCTGTCCCCCTCCAGTGTCCCCGTCCTCCTCTGGAAGTCATCTCTGCACACCAGCTCCTGTCTTACAGACTCGAGTATGCCAGGCTTCAGTCAGATGGAAGCTTATGTTTTAAACTCTGACACGTGATGCTTCCCAGGCATGGTTTGCACATTTAAGGCTACTGACTTTTGAAACAAAATTATTAGGAACTGAGGTTTGGGAAGTGGGCAAGAGGAGATACATTATCTTGAATAAAAAACATGATGTGACGTGATGACAACTGCCCTCTTGTGAGGTGCTGGACAGTTCCCAGAAAAAAGCTTCAGAAAGATGTGAGCAGGGAGCCTTTTTGGAATGTGTATAGGGATGTATCTTTGTGGCTACTTAATAGTCATATCTATAGAGAGGCAAAGGTGGGAGGCTTTGAGAAGGGCACACAAAACCACTTCCCGGGACTTGCAGAGGAGAATGTGCCAGAGTTCCTTACAGCCTGGAATCTCCTGATGCTCGTTGCCTGGAGTTAAATATCAAAGGACTTTCTTCGTTTTTAGCTGCTCACAAAAACAGTATCTGATATGCTACACTTTTCAGTTTTTCAGTCATAATTCGATTTTCCTAATTACCATCCTTGAGTTTTAATTGTTTTAAAAGCTTCTCTTTCTGGTTCAAGCAATTACTTGGGGTGTTTCTCTTAGTATGAAATTCTAGAATTTCAAAAAGTATCTATGGGTTGCCTGTATATCCTGTCTTGTCATGTGGATACAAAAGTCCTGATTTCTTGTCTGTCATAGTATGAGTATTTGCTTAATCCAAATAGCAAATCCATGCTTATTGTCCACTTGTCTTTCTTTGCACTGAAGGACCTTTCTTCTCCGTGTGAATTACTTCATGGTCTAATTCGTATGTAAGAACTTTTTCCAATGAAGAAAAAAAACTGAAGTCTAGTTCAATTTTGATACAGAATTAAGTAAAGGACTTAAAAAAATGAACCAAGATATAGAGTAGTTGAATATGCTCGAACAAGTAAGACTGGATTTTGTTTCATTAGAAAGGATCGTTTGTGACCTGAGGACATGATGACGAGGTCATTTGTGATCCATGTGAACCTAATCCTCTACGTTATAGCCAGCCATTTTCTTAAATTACATTAATTATAATGCCTCTAATTTATATGACATCTTTCCTCCAAAGGACTCAAAGCACTTTGGAGTGTATTAGATCATTAATGCTTATAATGGTGCAGGGAAGTTGATATGGGCAGACAGTATTGTCCCTGTCTTGCTGATAGATGGATTGGGATTCAAAAGGTGGAAGGACAGACTGGGGTCATACTGTGGACGAGAGCTAAAAGTCACTGAACACTGTCTCTGCTCTCCAGAACTCAGTCCTCAAGCTTCCTGCTTTCTCCTTTGCTGAAATATCCCTATCTGCCAGAGAGAAACAGGCATGGGCAAGACACACAGAACTATTACTGCATCAGCTGACCAGAGACGGCCAGGCACACACTCTCCTGAAAAGGATGCATCTTTTTGAATTCTACTGTGTGACAATTTTGTCACTATTAAAAATAAATAAATAAATAGAAGAGGAGCTCTTTGGAAACAAAAAAAAAATGCCCCCAAGTTTTCTAAACCTGCTTGGCCCTAGAGGGAAGAATTGAAGCCCCCGAAATATGTCGTCCTAAATCTGGGAGCAGCATCCTTGTACACCAGAGCATGAAGGGACTTCATCCTCAAAAGGTTATTTGCTTTTGATCTCAGTATTTTATCAGAGCCAGGTCCTGCTTTGTGGAAAGCACTCAGGGTGTATAAAGGAACGAGAGAGCAATATCCCTGCACTTAGCATCCATTTAATCCTCACAGCGTTCAGGTTGGTTGATGCTATTATTTTTATAGATGCAGAAAGCAAGGCAAGGACCCTTTTTCCATGGCGCAGCCCATCAGACTGAGATTTTGGGGGATGCCACCGAGGAACCACTTGCCGATGGAAGAAAATCTGCGGTGGCAGTCATGGTTCTTCAGGAGCTGATCCCAACTCTTCGGCTTCACTCTCCATTGTCCTTCTCTCCACCCTCTCCTTAACTGCTGGGGCGTGTGTTTTGTTTTTCTCTCCCTCGCTCCTTTTCCCCCAGCCAGAGCAACGTGAGGGTCCAACTACCTTGAACCTTATGCTTACCCATTTCCTCTGTTGGTCTCTGCTCAGACGCCAGCTTCTTGGAGAGATCTTATGTTTTCTACTTCTGCATCTTCTTACTCATTGCTGGTCTCCCTCCGCTGAGGAAGTGGAGGGTCAGACAAGCTCCACGAGGGTGCGGACTTGCGCTGCTGAGCACTGTGTGCTGGGTATCTGCAGCAGTGCCTGACTCATGCTCAGAATGAGTGACGGATAGGTGAATGCAAGCGAGCTCCCTGAGAACAGGGGTGGGTCTCCCTGTCGTTGATAAGGTTGCTAGCACCATGCTGAAAGCACTCAGTACATTTTTGCTAAATAACTGAATATGGGCTCTTGTTAATTCCACCAGCTGCCTGCCAGTCTTATTCCCTTTATTCTATGAACTCGTGTTCATTCTTTTTTAATTTTGTAGGATTGATTGATTGATTGATTGATTTATGGGAAGGGAGGGGGAAAGAAAGGGAGAGAAATATTGATGTGAGAGAGAAACACTGATCGGTTGCCTCCTGCATCCCTCCCCCACCCCCAATCAGGGATGGACCCAACAACCCAACGAGCTGAGCCACACCAGTCAGGGGGCTCTTGTTCATTCTTTAAGGCCTGATTCAAAGGTTATCTCTGTGAGGAAACTGGCCCCACCTCCTTGGTTCCCTTGCTCCCCTCCATACTAAGTTCAGACCATTAGCACACATTAGTTTTAGAGCTTCTTCCGGTCTCCTCTTTCAATTACGAGTCTCCTGATATGATACTCCCAGCGGAGCCTTTAGCAGATAGGGACGCTTCAATAAATGTTTGGTTTTCTTCGCTTCCTAGTTGTACTTCCATTAACAGAATGTGTTGCTTCCCTGGTCTTCACCCACTTCTTCTCTACAAGGAGAAATAGTCACAGAGCTGCGAGGGTGAAGTTTGAGGAACGTCCTCAGCAGATGTCAGGTGTCACGTAAATGTTAGAGGTGATCGTGTTGTTGTTAACATCACAGCCTTTGTTGTCTTCTATCGCGTAGACCTCCACAGGCCTTCCCAGACCCTGCCACAGGTTTCTGGTTAAGGACAGTCACTCTTACGCCGAGGTAGCCCTTGGTTGGCTTTTAACTTGCCGATGCTACAGAGCTCACTTCTGTTTTAGCCCTCGCACACCCTCCCAGTCTGCCTGCATATTGTTTCCTGGCATTTCTTCCCCAGCTGTCCCCTGGGTTCTTGAATGTCATTTCCCTGGCTCTTCCAGCCGCATGAAGAGTCCATTCTGCTTCCAGTCTGTGGCTCGACTCACTAATTCTTGATGGTCCCCCTTTCCCCCCACCTTTTGACGGATAAATTTTCATTATTGGTTTTGCGTGAAAGTCTTCAGGGTTCCACTCTGCCTGACCCCTGTGGTCACTTAGTGATTACATGCGCCAGCTGAGGTAATTTATTCACTTTGTTTTGGTGTGAACACGTCCCGTGGGTCTTGTAACTGCTGTAATCACTTGACCCTAGTGACTGTTAAATGCTTTAAACACAGTTATTTTTAATTTATAATTGTTTTCATTAAAAATCTCTTATAGTAACTTAACTGACCTCGCTGTCAACGTGGCATTATGTGCAGGGGAAGAAATGAAAATATTATGATGCAAATAATATAGTACTCATCAGAGATAGGCAGCAAATCATTAGCTCACCCTACACATGCTCCCTTGGAGTAGTGCAAGGAAGATGAAAGAGAAGAGCACATAATTACAGCATGGTCTGTGTGGTTCGGTACAGCCATTCCTGCATGCCGCACGGGCCTCGCCGAGGGCGGGGAGCGTCCAGTGTGGCGTCCAAGGTGAAGTTCCAGCAGGGCCATTCCTGTGTAAGCAGCACACCCCACACCAGTGGGCAGTCCCCGTTGATGAATCATTTTTCAATGAACATTTTTATTACTTATTTTGAATCTAATTTCAAGTTTAAGAAAAGTTGCAAGAATAATACAATGAATTCTTATATACCCTACACCCAGATTCCTCAATTGTTACCATTTTGCTACAGTTGCTTTTTTCTTTTCTCTCTGTAGACTCTCTCCTAGACTCTCTCTGTAGGTCTATCTATTTATATTTTTTTCTGAGGCATTTGAGAGTAAGCTATAGACATTTTGTCCCTTTACCCTCAGTATTTCAGTGATCTTTTCTAAGAACATGGATATTCAGTTGCATTAACCCACCGTAGTTTTCAAAATCAAACATAAATTGATAGAATTCTATTACTCAGGCTACAGGCTTTTTTCAGATTTTGCCAATTGTCCTAATAATGTCCTTTATAGCAGTTGTTTTTCTGTTCAGTATCCACCATGCACTGCAGTCGGTTTTAAAAATCAAACCAAATCAAACTAAAAGAAAATACTGTTTCTCATTTTCTTACCCGTAAGGAGTGAGGGGTTGTAATGGAGAATTGAGCCCATAAAATTAGTGTATCTGTGTGTTACGTGACAGGATGCTGTGGGTCTTTGCAGATGTATTTGTTATCTCGTTTATCTCCTGCAATCCTCAGGCAAACATGCAAAGCAGTTATCCCTGAGCTGGAGCTACACGTGCTGCCCCTCCCGCACCCTAGGTCCCAGAGCTCAAGAGGTAGTATCTGTGCTCTATCACCTGACCTCTTCTGTGGCACACAAGAAGGGTGGGACCCCAGGACCCTACAGACTGGTGGCAGTGGGGAATTAAATGATGCCACGTTTCTTTTGTTTCTTATTTTTATACAGTCCTGGTCAGGACCAGAAAATATATTTACCTTAGAGAGTTACCTAACTCTTTTTTGGTTTGTTTTTTCCAAGAGATACTGCCTCGTACCTTACCTTGTTCGCAAAATTAGTGAAACCATCAGTGACTGTCAAATAAACCAGGTTAGTCTGCTGGGAGCTACTAGAAAGTGCTAAGCAATGAGATGAGAAGAGCCTTGGTAACCCGGTTGGTGGTGGCAGTGGAAATCCGCACACTCAGATTCTCTGCGTGCTTCCCGCCTGGCCGGGCTGGTCCTGGTGGGAACTTGAAGGCACATTCCGGAGCTGTGGACTGAAGGGCTTCTGGCTTCTGCTCAGACAGTTGGTTGATAGGCATTCATAATTTAGCTTCCAAGGCGGGGTTCATTTCAAAATCTCACAGATCTCCATACTGGGTTTGGTTTTTGTTTATTCTTGCTTTCTTTTTCCTTCTTGGGGAAGGAATTTGGAGTAATTTTGCATTTTCATCATCGAAATTTTTAGTGTTTCCAATATGTTATTCCTGACCAGGGCTGCTGCTTGCCCATGAGGGGCTTAAGGACAGAGGGCGAAGAGGTGTCACCTGGACCTGGCGCATGAGCTTGTCGAATAGCATTCCGCCCACTCACCCTGTTGGGTAGTGGCAACCTTTACAGCCTATACAGCAACCTTTCATTCGTCTTCTATTCTCACTTGTCCCCAAATGAACGTCCTTTTTGCTTTTTTAAAAAAATTTTATTGCATATTCTTGGTTACTGTTATTCTGCTAGCATCTATTTCTACTTGTCACCTTACGATCTTTGGATATTGTGATACACACTATTTTTATGTACAGTGTTTTGAAATGGGTTATTTAGGGCATTTGATTTTAGCGTGTGTAACCATCCACAGAAAACACACACACATTATGTATATAATCAAAATGTCTCTAATTTTGAAAATTGGAGGTTTTTACGGCGTTCCAGAAAAAAATTACATTGGGGAAAGCATGACTTACGTTTGATTGCACTGCCTGTGTTTCCTAGCTGTTCTCACGTCTGGAATTCGTTTTCAAACCCTATTTGGTGTATCCAAAATGAATAATTAAGCAGCAAACTATAACATGCATTATTGATCTGCTAGATTTAGATGTTATTGCAACAAGTTTTGTGCGCATTATGAAACTGAAATAAAGTTTTTTTGCCCCAGTGTTTCTTAAATCCTGTTGAAATTTCAGGAGCAGGAAAGAAGCGGCACATTTGTGTTCTAATTTTAGGGTAAAGTACAATTAAACCGTGTTGTCTCCCGTCTCCCTGTCATTTAGGGGAATCTCGTTTATCCTCTAGTTTCCGTTTTCTCCCTTGTTTGGAAATGAGGTAGGGAGGTAAACTTTCCTTTCATTTTGAGGAGACTAAACTTGGCCTGTGAGGACAGATATCCGAGTGTAAAACATACAGCCTCTGAGCTTTGATTTCTCTGTCAGATGTCGAGGACAAGGTGATATGGTTCTGTACTCACTGGCTCTAAATTATTTCAGATTACACAGTCATTGGTGAGTCGGTGCTTACGATATATCGCAGCCTGACGCGTTTACCACCTGAACTTGGAGTTGATAATCACAAGAGCCTATAGGAATAGCCTTAGTGGTGGTGATGGTGTGGGTAGTGGGTAGTGCTCCTGGTGGAACTGGGGCTACTAGTGGGAATGCTCGTTTATTTAGCTGCAGTTTATGAGTTTCTTGGGGATTTAGAAAACCAAACTGATATTTTCATATTCTCCATCTCAGAAATCCTTCTTTCCTATATAGGAAGCCTGCATTCAGAAAGCAATGTAACCACAAAGCCTAACAGTGATTTACATATGAGTTGACAAATAAATCTTTGAACTTGTGTGTTTGGCATCGTGAAAATGAAGAAACGAAGCTCGGCATGCTCCTGTGAAAATAGGCAGAAGCCAGAAGTGTGCGTAGGTCTCTCGTAGTGCAGATGGAGCTTTCGCTTCTGGGTGGGGTTTCTGTTGTTCCTGACAAGGTCTCGGGGTCAGAGGCGGGGACAGGCATGCCTCTCACCTTCACAGCTACGGCAGGTGCACACACAGCGGCTCCTGCAGCTGACACCCCCTTGTCCGTTGTCACAGGGACTGGAGAGTGTACAGTGAACCGGAAAGTCAGCGAAAGTAGGGCACCCTGATGAGATAAACGTGCAGCTAAATATTTTTATTATAACTTGAAGCATGGAGACGTGCACGTTTTGGCCAGTCTCCTGAAGTCGTGCTGAAACCTTTTCTTTGTTCACAGTGATTAGAGATCAGCACTGTCTTTCTTGGGTCAGTCACACATGTAATTTATCATCTTTATCTAAAATTTGCCGTACTTCTCACGCTTCCATTTTAGCGTATGTATTGCCGTGTCAGAACATAAAGATGCTTGGGAAGCAATCGGAGTGCAGAATATTTCCAGATTTTTATGATTCTTTACCCCTTTTTTAAAGTAGTGTCGTTTACTCCCTCAGCAACAGCAAATGTATATACTACTTTAATGTTCACAGTTAGTCATTTTTAAGCACTGTGTAGTGGCAGTAGGTAATTATGGTACAAAGGACGGCTAGCGTAGACTAGTTTGGGGGTAGATGGGAGTGGCTTAGGGATGCTGTGCATGTGAGCAGATGTGCATAGGTGTTACCAGGGACACTTGTGACTGTCGTGAGTGCACTGTGGGCAGCAGTCGGGGTGTGTCTCACAGGGACTGGAGAGTGTCAGTTAGTAGAGTGTCTAGAAACTCTATTAGATTTCTAGAAAGATCTAAAACAGAAACTGAGTGTGGTTTCTGGTAGATGTTCTGTAGCTCAGAGTTTTCCGTACACTCTGATCATAAGATCTAAGTTTTTATTCTTATATATGGTCTCTTTAACTGCCTTGCATATGTTTTTAAAAATGTCGTAGATATAGCTCAGTGACAGAACATGAATTTGTTCACAAGGCAGTGTATATGGGAGTGTCTTTTAGTTTTATTATCATAAGCCAGGTGCAGCACATGGTAAGATTGCACAGTCTGAGGTATTGGGAAGGAGTTCAAATTTTAAGAAGGGTCTTGTCTCCTAGAAATATTATGTCTGTGGTTTGTTTTATTAAGGTAAGTCTGGAAACATCCTTTCCCATGACAGGTGGAGGGAGGATCAGGGAACTCGTCAAGGCAGTCCTTGCTCTTCTCTTCCTCGGGGTTAGAGGGGCTGGAGTCTGAGCTCATCCCGTCCTCACAGAACGGGCTCTCCCTGCTGGGATTAGCCGCCTGCCCCACTGCCCAGAGAGGGAGAGCAGACACCACAGGAACCAGAGCACAGCACGGACAGACAGGCTCCTGCATCCACAGGGTTACTGCCATTCTAAGCCAGTGTAGCTCCGAGTTCCCGAAGTGTCTGTTTCATCAGATAATGCAGCACGCAGTGTTCTGCACATCCGTTTTGAAAATTTAACAAGCTCCTCAATATTGTTGGTTTTTAAAATCTCTTTTACCATATGTGTACATTTGAATCTACCCTTTTTAGAAATGTGTATTAGGAAAATATGCCCAGTGTTCATACGAGTGTTGTATACCCTGGTGTGAAATACAGATGCACACCAACAAACAATAGCCATAAAAATGAAATCTTACACAAGCCGGGCCCTGCCTTCCCCAGTCAGCAGGAGCAAGGCTTTTGGTGGGGTCCAAGGGAAGCTCTATCGCTAGGGAGGTGTGGTTTGGGGGCT
Organism: Macrotus californicus; assembly: GCA_007922815.1. Taxonomy (NCBI): domain Eukaryota; kingdom Metazoa; phylum Chordata; class Mammalia; order Chiroptera; family Phyllostomidae; genus Macrotus; species Macrotus californicus. The sequence continues at coordinate 15,173 of VMDR010002921.1, read as the reverse complement.
CTCAGCTTGAGAAGTGGGGAGGGGAAGGCGCTGCAACTTTTAGTATAATGCATAATGCTGAAAGAAATTTTATCCCATCATAAAGATTAGCAGGCTGTGTAATTCAATTTAAAATTGGTTAGCATGTCTTGACTATTATAAAGCCTTTCTTTCTTTTCTTTTTTTTTTTTTCGTTTTGTTTTGTTTTATCGCCACTCCATTATTTTAGGTTGTCCACCAATATAGAACGGAACAAACAGCCAAACCACGCAGAATCTCTTCCTGTGGTTCTGCCAGTTGGAGAAATTGTTGGTGAATGCAAGAGATGATCTTAAAATGAGTTAAGAGAATGCTTGCTCAATTGAATGCCTCCTTCTTTTCTTTCTTCCCTTTTTTTTTTTTTTTATAAAATGAACTTCTTCTGGGCAAGCAACCCTCGAGAGTGAAATCCTTTTAGCAGCATTTGCTGGGCACAGGGCTTGGTCCGCAGAGCTCCAGCGTTGGCGCTTCTCTGCGGTGTCACGGGCATTGCTGTGCCGCTGACAACCGAGGGGCAAAGCTCACGTTAATGCAAGACTGACAGACCCACATCTGACGGCGGTTATCCATACCGGGGGGGGGGGGGTGAATAAATGTTCTCAGAATTACTGTCTTTATTTTCTTTATTACAAGACAAACGGGCAGCTTCTGAAGCCATGCCTCCTGCTTCTTGCTAAGTCTCAGTGACTTTGCTAATGAACTGTTTTGGTTCCAGTACTTTATGGGCTCTGCTGAGTTTAATATTCATGTTAAGGAAATGCTGAATCCTTTGGCCAAAGTAGTAGGGAAAAAAAAAACAAATTAAATTCAGCAAACATTTATCCAAGGGCCCTGTATGAACATGAGGAGCTATAGAAATAATAATAACAAGACTTGGTTACACTGGAAGAATGTCTGGGAATTGAACACACGATATTTTTCTTTTTTTCCATTTTTTTTCTTCTGTTTATTTATGAGTGATCCTGGTTTTTATCCATGTTCTGAGGGAGTTTCAGCCCTGGAGCAGTTTGTTAGGGGTCTTCATGGTGCATCCAGACTCGGTGGGAAAGGTGACGTGATTGATTAGCAATGGCAGCCACGTTGTAGGACGGGGAGGTGGCTGCTCATACTCTGTGCATTTGCAGTTCAGTTTAGTGTCCTTTGTCTCTGGTCACATTCATGCTCTCTGACTCTCGTAGACAGAAAATTGCCATAGTGAAAAATCTCTGCCTGTTTTACTTTAACTCTTTATTGGCTAATCCAGACTTTCAGGTGTTTGTATTAGAAAGCTCCCAAAATGACTGTGACCTGGGCTTGGTGGGATTTTTAAGTTTCATCCACATAGTAGGCTGCGCCTTATCTGTTGGAGGAAGTTTTTGGCATATCTTTGAGGCAAGCTGAGGTTCATACATGAATCAGACAGTCAAGAAGACCAGAAGACACACACAACTCTTTGTGCCCTGTAGGATTTAAGAAACAAGTTAACTAAATTCGAAGCTATAAAGAATTGAGGTTCTCTAACCACTGTGATGGGAGATAACTTTTGAAGCATTTTGCATTCTCACTTGGAAAGGAATTAAATAGATCAACTCAGTTTACTCTATTATTTTCCCCCAGAGCTTAGGCAGCTCAGCCTTCTCTAGTTTCAAGTTCCTATCTTCCAAACCTGACCACTTACTTGGCAGGTGGTAAAAATTCAGATTCCTGGAATCTAGCTCAGACCTATTGGGTCAGGTTCCCTACTGGTGGCTGTGAACAGTTGGAGCTTTAATGAACGCTTCTGTCTCCCTCCCGCCAATTCACTGCCCTGTATTTGCTTATGGTGGTATCAGCTGTCATGTTCAGGGATCTGTTCTGCATGCTCTCATCACCCTTAGCAAGGCTGTTCTTTCCCATCATGACCTCTGTGTACTTCCGTTACCTCATCTGTAAAAGGGGATGATAATTCTTGGTTCGTAGGATTGTTGTGAAGATTAAATAGATTAACGTATAGAGTTTTTTTGGGACAGTGCCCAAGAGGGTAAATGTTATTTGTGTTGATTCTAAGCCTCAAAATTGTCATCACCATTTAATTTTGTTTACAGGGACTCTGAGTACCCTTGCCAGGGGCAGCAAACCACAATTCAGGGTCTCTTACTAAGTTGTTGGAAGGAGGAATAGAAGGTATACCATAGCATTGTTTGAGAGAGAGGTTTCGTTATTAATGAAGCACGTGGAAGTGCAAACGGTGTGTTAAATTAGTAAGGAGACTTTTGGCTGGAAGAAATCAAATGTCTTGAATAACAAGGGATTTATTATCTCATATACTAAGAAGGATGGGGAGGAATAAAGCATTTTTAGGATCTAGAAATTCAGGGACCCAGTGACGATTTTCAGGCACCCAGGTCATTTCAGTATTTTTTTCCTCCTATTCTCATATGTTAACCTTGCCCCTCAGGTAAGCGAGCGACTGTTGAAGTTCCAGGCTTAGTATGAAGACGTGACATGACAGTGTTCAGTGGAAAGAGAGAGCCATTCCCTCCTGGTGTTGTCTGTCTGTGTAGGTGGTGACCATTTCCCAGAAGCCCTTCAGCAGACTCACCCTCATGTCTCCCTGGCTAGGATTGAGTCTGATAATGAAATACCTTTGCACGATACTTTGGAGAGAGCATCCTACTGTTTTCCTAGGATGGAGTCCATGTGGTGTGACTTGGCTGCAGTTCAGGGGACAACAATGGGGGCATGGCTTGGCTGGGGACCAGGACAGCCTTGGGTAACACTTTAAGATCCCATATTTATTACCTGTTTCCTATCTTCTTCTTAAAAAATTTCACTTTTCTTTTTCTTTTCTTCTACAACAGTGATTTTCAACCTTTTTAAAAAAATCTCATGGTACACATTAAACTAATTACTAGAATTCTGTGACACACCAAAAACCGTATTTTTTTGCCGATCTAACAAAAAAATAGGTACAATTTTGACTCATTCACACTGGATGGCTATTGTTGTGTTGGCTGTGGTCATTTTTTTGGATAGTCGACAGGGAAAGAGGTCAGTGCCCCTGACTAAATAGTCAAGTATTGCATGTTTTAAAAACTCTTGTGGCATCCCGGTTGAGAATTGCTGTTCTATGATAGTGGTCCCCAACGTTTTGGCATCAGGGACCAGTTTCACAGAAGACAGCATGGGGAGAGGGGGGAACGTGGGAGCAACAGGAGGCAGAACTCAGGTGAGCTTCGGTCTGCAGCCTGGGGGCTGGGGTCTCCTGCTCTACAGTATTCCTTTTTCTCTTGAATACCGTTCTCAACATCACTGGGGGGCTGGCGTGTACTCGCGTGTGTATGTATGCTTCATGCCTCTTTACATTATGTTATACATGATTAGGGAAGCCTGTTTCTGCATATCTTAACTGATTATTGATAAAGAGCTGGGCAGATGGCAAATATTGACTGATCCCCTTTGAAGATACCATCCTTGATCACCATATATCAGTAAATTACATCTATTACTCTTTTTCGTTGCACCTGCTAATTCCCTTCCTAGTAATTCTCGTAGTCTGAGTTTCATTAGTAAGTATTCACTTTTTTATTGTCTATTGTTCCCAGCTGAGTATAAGCTCCCTCAGGGCAGAGAGCCTTTTCTATCTTGTCAGTCATTATATTCCCAGCCGGCACCCAGTACGCTGCCTGTCTAACCCTAGGACCTGGGGGAATAGTTGTCGAATGTTGTAGAAAGACTGTGATCATTCCATGGGCATTCTGGGACCCCATTTCATTACCAAATATTATCCTGACTTTTGAGAGGGTCAGGGATCTAATAAGATTTAATGGGATCTAATAAGATTTCTTTTCCCCAAGGCTACTGGATTAGAAAATTAGGTTATGACCTGACTTTGCAAGAACTTTGTAATGAGCCAAAAGGGAAAGGAAACCGCCAAGAGGGTGAATCTGAGAATGTGGAGTTGAAAGTGAACACGAGAGAGTTAAAAAGTCAGAACAGTTTAACCCAAAGCATTGAAATCTGGCCAGATCTTCCTAGTAAAGATCAACTTCACAAGCTTTGAATGAGTTTGAAGAGAAGTGGTTGGAGTTCCCAGTTGTGAATTATTATGTTAGATCCTGCGAAAATACCTTATTTTTAAAAACTAATATATCTAATCTCCCGTTACTAGCCAAAGCACCAAAGGAATTCATTTAAAAAAGCCTTTTTCAGAAAGTTTGACCTGCATTTTTTCAGCACTTCAGAGTCAATGATAGTAGCCTAACCTCCCACTGTGAGGAGAGTAATCTAGCGAAAAATGCTGATATTTCAGAGGCAGAAATGAAACACTGTGGTTGAGATGACCCCTCTGTATTACAAGAAGATATCAGTCTAGAAAATCTTTTTTTTTTTTTTTCCAGAATCTTGAGAAACCACCTAGGTATTTGATATGAAAAAGGGGGTCACATTGGCTAATAGGAAGCAAACATAGCCTCTTAGTTAGTTACTGATGGACAAAAATAAGTTAAAATTGTGATGTTTGCCTTGTGGAAGATCTTTACCATTGAATTTCATCAAAGGTGCCTCAATAACAATGTCAGAGACAGAAAGTTTGGAAGGACAGTGGCTGGGTCCACAGAGGTCATTTCTATTATCCTAAGTTCCTCTCTGATCTAAGCTCACTTAAGGTTACTAAACAGATGCCATCCATGGGATCAAATGAAAGACAATGGTCTTAAGCTATAATAGTAGAGGTTTAAAAAAGAATGGAATGAGAACCCCAACCATGAACTTGGGCAGTCCTGAGTGTTGTGTGATACGAAGAAATAAGTGGCCATATGTCCTGGGTTTTATTGGACAGGACTTGCAGGTAATGGCAGATTGATTTTAGGAGTCAGAATTCACGAAGGCCAGCAGCCTTTAGAAAAGCCTCTTCGTTTCTCTGAACCTCAGCTTCCCGATCTATAAAACACTCCTCGACTCAAAACTCTGACTGCGTAGTGGTGTGACATAGTAAACAGGAGTAGAGGATTGGGCTGCCAAAGCAGGAGACCCTGTTGCCCCTCACTCATTGGCTGGCCTTGGAGGAGTCATGTAGCCAGCCTTGCTGGATCCTAGTTTTCCGTTGCACAGAAGGAATGATTCTGATCTCTGAGGACTCCCTGGGGTTAGAATGTCAGTGAGCCTGGACTTAGAGGACAAGACGCCAAGGGCATCCTGCTGCCTCTTGATTTTTTTCTGTTGGAAGCAAAAGGGAAAAGCTGGCCCTGCAAGTCCATTCGTGTGGATTCTTTTCATCCGACCCAGTGACTGGGGGGCCTGAGATGACACACACACATGTCCTGTTGGGCCAGGGCAGCAGGCCCGTTTGTAAAGAGTGGCCTGTGCTAAGCCAGCTGTCAAAACAGCAGTGATTTGCCTGAGAGGCCTAGGGGTGAAAACGTTCAGATGAGGCGATACAACAAAGAGGAAATACAGGCGACTTCCTAGATAATGAATGGCTCTTCCATTAACTCCTCTATTGATTATCTCTTCTGATCTATCCAATCCTAGGAACAAAGGCTGCAGAAATCTTTAACTGAGTAATGTTAACCACGCAACAGCAGTGATTCCCTTCTCTTTTGAAATTGAAACACATTGTTTGTGTAATGCGTAAGGTTCATTTATTCATTTATTTATTCATTTGTTCACTGCTTCAACAAAATTGAGTTTTTAACTACTGCAAGCCAATATCTTTGTCTCCTTCTGCCTTCCCCTCCCCAAAAGTCCCCTTATAACAGATTTTTAAAATCAGATTTAATTTCTCAATTGCAACCCAACAGTATACCTTGCGCAGGATGTAATTGGTGCCCTCCTCAGATAAAATAAAAATAGGATTTTAGCACTTTAAGGCCATCTAGAATCCAAACTTGAGGTACTAGCTACTCAGTCCCTGTGATTCTTAGCCAGGATAAAATTATTGCTTAATTATTCATTCCTCTGATAAATAATTGTTAAAGCCTTTGGGAATGCCAAGGTGAATCAAACATAGTCTGACCCTCCTGAGGTCCACAGTCAAGCGGGGGAAGGAGCCCTGTGGACACATTCTCATTCTGTGAAGTGCAAGCACTTGGCAAGCTCAGAGCCACACAGGATCAGAGCAGAAGAGTGGCTGATGGTGGCCAGATCCCGAAAGCTGCACACGCCACGCACAGGGGCTTTGGTCTTTTGTCTATGAGCAATCATAGGGAATCAGGAAGATTTTAAAGTGGCCAAGTGTGTGTGTGGAGGGAGTATGTGTGACGAGATCTGTGTTATAATAAGAGCACCTCAGCTTTAGTGTTTAGGATAAATTAAGCAAAGTAGCCTCACAGGAAGGAGTCTTAGTTTGTTTGAGGTGCCACAACAAAATACCACATATTGGGTGGGTTTAAACAACAGAAACTTACTTTCTCACAGTTCTGGAGGCTGGAAGTCCAAGATCAGGGTGCCAGCATGGCTGCGTGGTGGTGAGAGCCCACTTCCTGGCTCATTGAGGGTGCCTTCTCACTATATCTTCATGTGGTGGAGGTGGCGAGGGAGCTCTTTAGTAAGGGCATTGGTCCCATTATGGGGGCTCCAGCCCCGTGACCTAATCCACTCCCAGGGGCCCCCATTTCCAAATACTATCACATTGGGGATTCGGGTTTCAACACAGGCGTTTTAGGGGGACAAACATTCAGACCATCACATATAATAGGCAAGGAACAAAGAAGTGGGACGTGAAATAGGCCATGGGCCCCAAGGCCCTGATGGACATTGCAGAAGTCCTTTCTTCCTGAGGAATTACTCTGCATACCTCATGCTACTTCATCCCAGAGGGGAGCCTGGTAGCAGTTAGGCCACAAAGCTCTTCCCGAGCAAAGAGATCAGAGGCTGTTGGAAGTGGTGTTTCAATGAAGCAGAAACCTGATTTGATTTCACACCCCCAAGGAAGTCTTCTTCTTTGTAGCTTCTGATTATCTGGAATTTGTATTAGAGAATTTCGCCAGTTTGATGAGCAGGGGAGAAGGAAAAATGGAAGAGGAAATGACTGTGGTCTCCATTCCCTCCATCTCATCGCTGTTACTATTGATCAAAATAACCTTCCCCAAGAGATTTCTTGTAAGTCTTTACTCTGGAAATGCTTCGTTAGAATTTTGAGTTATAAAATAGGAGAAGTCCATTTTACTGGATTCCAAGTTTTGCTCTGTGTGGCTTCCTGTCCAGAGTGCACATTATTAAAATTGACATGGGATGTGTGTGCAAGGTAATATCCCCTTTCGTAGGCTCTTCTCTAAATCTCAAGATATTCTGTAGAGTGGATTAGATTATGCCGTGAGTAGGGGCTCTGAAGAGAAAATAGAATTGTGTATTGATGCCTTCAGAAATATTATTTGATGGCAATAAAATATTCTCTGAAATTCCCTTCAGAGGAGAGAAAATGGGGTTTGTTTGCAGTAATTGCATTTTCTAGCATTTGGTTTCCCACTTTCCAATATAAGCCAATTGGAACCTGGGACTTGGTTTTGCTTATTGGCGAAAGTACCATGTAAATTGATCTGTGATGCATTTAAAGAATATGCTTGTGAAAGTTTGGAAATTGAGATGGCTTTTTCTTATTAGATTTCAGGAGTATTAGGGTTCATTTCTATATTTTAGTCTAATGTAATATTAGCCAAATACGTTCTTTTTCAATTTAGTTTTAATCAAGTTCCAGAAGACCATTTCCATCGAGCCCCAGTGGCACTGTTAAGGCTGGGATTTTATTTCCATTGTCAACCCTCTGCTCCGGCTGCTGCGGACCAACCCCGCCGAGCCACCGCACATGGATACCCTGCACTCGCCTGCCTAAACGCGGTTTCGGAATGCAGAAATAAGAGTGGTTACTACAGAAAGATTTTTTGTTGCTGTACGCGGGGTTAAGGTGGGGAGGGAATCTGAAAGACCCGAAAATGGTTCATTTCCTTGAAAGAATATGGCCTTTATACCCGTGTTATTTTTATTTAATTTGATTTTCCCCATACTTAGTGGTTTAAAATGCAAACACATAGGATTTGCATTTGTTCCTCTAATTATTCAGTAGAGTAATTGCTACTTGTTTTTATAATTATTGCTGGAAGGAACACCTTTCCTCAGTTGCTTTTGAATGGCTTTGTGGGGGAAAAAACCAACAGAGTGTTCAGCTCACCGAGACTTTGTCAGTTAATACTCCTAGTTCATTAGAGATAACGCATGGAGTATTCTGAGGTGGCAGGAAGTAGGAGATAGACCACTCACCCCGAATGAAGTTACAATGCAAAAGAGAAGACAAGTAAAAACAATAATAACAGCAACAACGGTCATCTTTTACGTGTCAGGTTCGTATTAGGTCCTTTATTGATCCTCCTCAATCTGCCTGTCAACTCTGCAATTAGGTTGTACAATTATCCTCATTTTTTTTCTGGTAAAAGAAAGGTTGAATAACATGTTTTGAGTTTGAGTTTCATAGGTAGTAAGTATCAGAACCAGAAATTTGGTCGCAGATCTGTCTGACGACAAAGCCCCTGATCTTCTCATCAGGCCATCTGTCCTTACATTCTAATACGGCTGAATGATGTGAGCATGCCCACAGCTCGTCGATATGAGACTTGACAGCGTCTTTACCAGCTCTTCTTGTGACTGCCCAGTGGACCCTGAACTGGATCCAGTTTAGGAGATAGTCTGTTCCGCTGGAGTTTGTCGTCTGGGATGTAAATCTTTCTTAACAAGGCAGAGCTCTCATTTGTAAGGAAGAGGTTGGACAAAACAAACCGTGAGGAGACCACCTGTGGTTCCAGGGTCCAGCCAGATCCTAATACCCAAGTGTAATTGCAGCCGCACTGCATGCAGTGAGCGCTTGCCGCCACGGCTTCACAGGGAGAGATAACGTGCTCTGCTGGTCTGGGTGGCAACTTAGTGATACCCAGTTGGGAAACAAAGAGGATGTTGTCATTCATTTTTACTACCTTGTGGTTGTCTTTTAAAATGTGTGAGTTTGAATGAGTGTTTGTGTCTGTGTGTGTATGTGTGTGTGTGTGTGTTTAAGTCACAAAAAGTTATGTTGGAATAGGTTGTGGTTGAGACAGGAATGCATGCAGGCAGGTTGCTGCTGAGCAAGAATCAAATCTCTGAGCTGTCTTCAGGTCCCTAATGGTTATGAGTACTAGTGGCCTGTCCCTTCGTGGTTTATACTGCTTAGTATGTTATCTGTCATCAGTGCCTTGTACTGGTGACTTCTCAGGTCCAGAGGGCATCTGCTTTCCTCTGTGGGGGATGGCCTTTTGTCTCCTTTGTGTGGATTAAGGCTTATAACATCTCCTGGTGCCTTGGGATTCTTTTTGTGGAGGAGGCTGCAGAGGAGAAGGGAGTGTTTCAGCTGTGGCTTCTTACGCTAGCCCTAATTCCTGCAGCAGACCACTGGGCTTTCATTCAGCATTCCTAACTTGCTCCTGGGTTTCTTCTGGCTCAGTCCTGACATTATTGTAATATAGTTTTCTGTGTTTAATATTTCTTAGACTTGGTTTCCCATTGCAAGCATGGAAGAAACCCTAATGCATGAGTTTCAGAGGAGAAGGTAGCAGTCTGAACCTGCAGTGTGGCTCCATCAGCAAGTGTGAGTATTAACGTTAGAGCTGTCAGGACTTGTGAAAATTAATGGAGCCTGACGGGGGACAGACTGAGGTCAGAGACAGAGCTTGCCCTGATTGAATGTTTCTGGTGGCTTTGCAGCCCAGGCAAGCGAGTGTAAACCATGGAGCCGAGAGGGATTGCTGGAGGTTCATTCATTCACTTAACAGGTAGGCAGTAGGCACCAACTAAGTGCCGAGCCTTTTTCTAGGTGCTAGAAGTACAGCAGGGAGAGGTTACAGCTGAGAAAGCCCTCTCCCTGTCTCCAGGCTGGACTTAGCCCTTCTCTGATATTAGCCCCTAGTGATCATCAGTGGGGGGATTTAGATGACACATCTCCTAGTCCCTTCCACAGCCGCAGGGTTCTTCCATCCTCAGAGCCATTGGGTTATTTTTTTCCCTTTCGTTCCCCTGCAAAATTTTCTGCTTGGCCAGTTTTTAAACCCAAGTTATTCTTCCTCAGTCCTTAGTGGAATATGGGGATTTTAAGAGTTTCGGCATTCTCCCTCTCTGCTAGAGTCACAATATTGAAAATATTATAATAATTTTAAACAGAAAAGAGTGCCTCCTTTCCTCCACTTTGGGGGTATAACAACGTCCCTTTATAACACTGGCATAAGGGAACAGTGTTTGAAAACAGGCCCCTGGCACAGCCCCGTGCAGGCTGAAGGTTTCAGAAATTTGATCGATCGTAGCATAGCTCTTTTGGTTAGAGTCAGCCCCATGATAATAGATCCTATCATATATCTGTTTTATTCTTTTTCATCTCAGAAAGGTAGTTTCTTTCTAGCACACTGGCAAGGAAAGTGAGCCCAAAGGCTGTGCGTTGTGAGTTTGATTTTCCTGGGCATCTGAGATCCATAGCAGGTTCTTTTTCCGTCCCATCTTCTCTGTGTTCCTTCCTTCTTGCTACGTAATGAGGTGAGCTTTATTTAGCATGAGGGTTGTATCACAAACATTTTTGGTTTTCTCATTATTTTCAAAGAGTCTCTAATTTATAATTTAGGAGTATGAAGGGGAGTGGGCCTTAGGGTTGACGATCTTGCAATTTATCACCTTTAAATGACTAGGTTTTCTTTTACCCAGGAAACTGGCAAGTGATGTTTTCTTTGGGATGCTCCCCTTCACAAAGAACTACTATTGTACTCTGGGTTCTTTTCTTTCCTCTTGGTATAAGCAGAATAAATAGGAGATAGCAATGAATTAGACTTGCCTATCAGATCCCTGATAAAAAGTGGGGCATGGAGAAGGTGGTACCTGTCACCAGCCACAACCTGATGGCCATTTGGTGTCCCTCTCTCCCAAATCCCCCACTCCTGAGGGATGAAGAGTACGGTGCAGGAGCCATCTTCCTGCAGATAACAGGGAGATTCCCAAGAAAAGGGACTACTCTGGAGTTGACTTTGGATTTTGAGTTGACCTGAACTTGACTTTTCTACAAGAATACATTCTATAATGATTTGTAGCAGAAAAGTAGTTTGCAGTTGTATGGTCCTTAATTTTGAAAGACATTAATTTTTATTGGTGATGTGTCAGGGGAAGGGGCAAGTGAGCAAGCGATCTTGTCTGGCCAACGTCGTGCTTCTATATGGTCAGTTTAAAATGGCGATGCACATGTGCCCTAGTCCTCACGGCTCCCTATTACTTCTACCTAGTCCAGTTCACATTTTTGTCCTACCTCTGTGATTCCTGTAAGCATTTGGGTTTATTACCTTGAACTTCTATTTTCTTGCCATAATCTCCTCAGTTCTCATAATAGGAGCCAACAAGTTTTTAAATTCTGGGGCCGTGCATAACGTTGAGCAGAGGAGCAATTTTTCCTTCTCCTTCGAGTTGGTGACCTTCCCTTCTGGGGGAGGCTCCCACATTCTTCTGGGAGCTAGTGGGTAAGAAATTATACCTGTAGCTGCAGTAGAATTGGGGGAATGCCTTAAATGAGCCAGGATACGTGTTGTCTCAGTGTGAGGCTGACATGGCTCGATGTCCCCCCGAGGAGAAATCCATGACATAGGCAGGCAAACGTCTAGAGCGGGGAGTTCTATCTCACGGCATCCACAAGAAGGGCCACGGCTGCCTAGACCCGGAGGAAAGATCACCGTAGATGGAGGAATGGCACGGGGAGGACTTAAAACAGGTCTGGGGCCAGACTTCATAAGGCTGCTCAAAATTTGGAATCACCTGAAGGAAGAACTGGCACAGGGAGCAGAAGAGCTCTCCTCCCTCTGCTGCTACCAACTTGGCCTGTGACTTTGCTCATCAAGTGACAGCACCTCCCTCGTACTCAGTCTCTTCACCACGAAAATGGAATTGGATGCATCGCTGGTTTTTCTTCTTGGTGTTTTTAAGCCAGCAGTAACTGTCTTCCGATGGAATCTTTCCCTAGATTGTAAAGGAAAGCAGTACCGCTGCAGTGACCGTGAGAGCAGGCCCCTTCCTGCCGTGCCTGTGTGCCCTGCCCCAGCCCCGGGCGGCTCATGGGCACAGGTTTCAAACCGCCAGACCAGGCTGTCTGGGAGGATCCCTCCGCCTCCACGCGCTATGATTTATGGGAGCCACTTGAAGTGACAGATTAAATGTCCAGAATTTGATAAGGGAGGAAGGCTGACCTTGACACAGTTCGCTGTGTGTCTGTTTTAAAGTTGTTACGGATTTGTCAGACACATGCACACCTGAGCATCTGGAACTCTGTTAAATACTCTGTTCCTCTCTCCACACTCAGAGAAGACTCCCCCATCTGATTCTAGGAAGATGTTAGGGACACTCCAAATGAGTAGTCACTCGAGAGGAATAGAATCTGGATGTTCTCTATCACGGGTTATACTAGTCATTGTGAATGAGAGGCCATCCCTGGACAGTTTTTTTGGTACTCAATAAATATTAAAAGTGGTGGCTGATGGGACAGCAGAAGGAAGAAAGAAGCGATGTGCTTAGGGAACACGTTTTGCAAGATTAGAATCATCTCGTCAGAGGTGGCTGGGTTTGTGCTGTACACAGCTTGAAGACCTCAGAGGCCACCCACCATCACCTCCAGATCCCCGTGCCTTAATGCCCTTAATAGCCCTTCTGTTAACTTGAAGGGCACCTTGGACCATGCCAGTTTCTGGCTTTGGAAAATCCAAGTTTTCGTTTCCATCTTCAGATGCTTTCCTTTGAGAATAGTGATACCGTGCCATATTTTCTTGGATAGCAACTGGGAAGTTCAATCATTATAATAATCATCATAATGAAGCTATGAAGTGCTAGAAGTGATAGGTTCTTTACATGCATTATCTTGCTTAAAGCACACCAAACCTCTGGGGTAGTAGTATTATTTTCCTCCTGTTTATATTTCGGGGAACTACAGTTTAAACAGTTGTTGGAGACTTTTTGGCTAGACTGGATTTGGGGGCAGAAAGTAGACACTTCAGGGGGACAACATGACACTGGTTTAAATCTTATCATAGCCCAAGATGACAAGCTCAGTTCCTGGAATTCTCAGGAAGCTCCCGGCAAATCTTGTAGAGGTTCACTCATTCCTTCACGTACTCACCAAATACTAGTTGTGTGTCTGCCATTGGGATGGTGTTGGCCTGGGTGCTTTCTGTCAAACAAAGAACCACAAGCCATGTTCCATGCCTTCAAAGACCTGGCAGACCAGAGAGAGACAAATCATATGCAAAAAAACAAAACTTAAAAAAAAATGGAGTGAAAAATAATTAACATGCACTGATTGTTTTCACTCCATATCATGCACGTGTTTTACAAGATTTTCCTCATTTTATCTTGAAAATAACCTGTGAGGGAGGGGTGCAGTTGTGAACCCCGTTTGCGGTGCACCTTGCAGAATATAAGGAGCTATAGACCACAATGAAGCCATAAACTCAGCTGATCCAAAGCTATGCAGCTAACACGTGGCAAAGCCTGGAGTCCCCGCTCTTAACCCCATGCTGCTTCTATCGTTAAATTGTGGTAATTTAAACACCAAGTCACAAAGAATAGAAATGTGGGACATATAGTAAGAAAATGTTAAATAATACCTATAGAAGCAAAGATGAAGAGGAAGAGTATAATGAGCCAGCTGGGATGCAGAGGGAACTGAGGAAGAAGGAGGAGGCAAGGAAATGTCAGAGGGGTGGGAGGAAAACGAGAGCGCAACATCAGTAATCAAGGGAATTGAGACTTTGAGGGATGGGGTACCACTGTGTGTGATCAATGGAGGTGTGAATTGAGGACAAAGTCCTGGCTTTGGCTATTAGGAGATTCTTATTGACATTCCAGGATAAGCTTTTGGAAGAGAGTAGAAACAGAAGCCAGATTTCATTGGGTGAATTCTGAGTAACCATTTGTCTCTAAGTTGCTAATTCTAATAATAGTGTGGGCCCATCAGGCAACACAAACATGAAGAATGGGACAGATGCGAGAAGTGATAGAAAGTGGGGAGGTCTGTGGCAGACTGAAGGTCAGTATCATCTGAACTTTTACTTTCCCAAAATAAGCTAGAGCCCTGGCTGGTGTGGCTCAGTGCGTCGAGCGCTGGCCTGCAAACCGAAAGGGTCACTGGTTCAATTTCCAGTCAGGGCACATGCCTGAGTTGCGGGCCAGGTCCCTAGCAGGGGGCACGCAACAGGCAACCACACATGATGTTTCTCTCCCTCTCCTCCTCCCTCCCTTCCCCTCTCTCTAAAAATAAATAAGAAAAAATAAGCTAGAAACCCAGAACTCCTAATTTTTAAATATTAGTTCAGTTTAAAAAAAAATGAAACACAGTTCACGTCCAACTATAATATATCTGTGGGCTGAATTTGGGCTACCAGTTGCTAGCTCCTGGAATTCTATATCCAGAAGCATGTAAATGAAATGAGGAAGCATCTCAAAGAAACAGCATAGTTAGGGATGGTTTAGGTTTTTTTTTTAAAGATTTTATTTATTTATTTTTAGAGAAAGGGGAAGGGAGGGAGAAAGAGGGAGAGAAACATCAGTGTGTGGTTGCCTCTCATGTGGCCCCCACTGGGGACCCGGCCCACAATCCAGGCATGTGCCCTGACTGGGAATCAAACCGGCAATCCTTTGATTCACAACCCATGCTCAGTCCACTGAGCTACACCAGCCAGGGCTGGTTTAGGATTTTATGTGAGGCATGTGTATGTGTGTTTCAAGGGCTACTTGTTTTTTGTTTTCTTGGGATGGGTAAACATAAACTCACTAAGAAGGAGGATTAAATAGAGAGAGAGGGAGATCCAAAATAATCAAAGAGAGCTGTCTGGAAAAAGGAAATGCCAGTGGGAGTGGGAGGAATGGGATTATGAGGCCAATTATTAGAAAGATGATTTTGATCTTCTTTTTCTTAGATAAGTCCCTTTAACATTTCATAGAATAAGGGCTTGGTGATGATGAACTCCTTTAACTTGACCTTATCTGCCCTTCCATTCTAAATGATAGCTTTGCTGGATAGAGTAATCTTGGATGTAGGTCCTTGCCTTTCATGACTTTGAATACTTCTTTCAAGCCGCTTCTTGCTCACAAGATTTCTTTTGAGAAATCAACTGACAGTCTTATGGGAACTCTTTTTCTATTGTTGCTTTTAAGATTCTCTC
>VMDR010002920.1:0-81013 GCA_007922815.1 Macrotus californicus | reverse complement strand
GTAGTTCAGTGGATTGAGCACAGACCTGGGAAACAAAGGGTCGCCAGTTCAATTCCCAGTCAAGGCACATGCCTGGGTTGCAGGCCTGGTCCCCAGTGGGGAGCTGTGTGAGAGGCAACCATACATTGATGTTTCTCTCCCTCTCTCTCCTTCTCTTCCCCTCTCTCTAAAAATAAATAAAATATCTTTAAAAAAAAAAAAAAAAGACCAACAGATACCTTATTAAACAACATGTGTCATTAGATTAAAGCATCATAGTGAACCCTGAGCAGAATTTTTTTAACTCCATGAGTAGACATATATGTAAGAGAAAACTCAGTACACCAAAGATGGAGAAAAATCTTAAATGTAACCAAGGAAATAAGACAGATAACTTACAAAGGAACTAAAATAGAATAACAGCAGACTTCTCTTCAACAGCAAAAGGCTAGAATATAATGGGATGATATCTCCGAGAGAATTCTAAGTAAGGTAGGTTGATCTTGCTTCTTGGAAGTTTACACATAAAAAAATTATAGGATACTATAGTAATATTTATCTATCATCATGAGGGAAGGCTAATCTGTTATTGAAGTTATCATTTAAAAGTCAAAACATTGTTAATGACTTCTGATATAAACTATTTCAAAATATATCATTTCATCCCTCTATTCTTTTTTTAAGTATATTTTATTGATTATGCTATTATGGTTGTCCCATTTGTTTCTGTCCTTTCTCCCCCTCCATTCTGCACGTCCCTCACCAGAATTCACCCCCCACTTAGTTCATGTACATGTACATATAAGTTCTTTGGCTTCTCCATTTCCTATACTGTTCTTAACCTCCCCCTGTCTATTTTGTACCTACCATTTATGCTTCTTATTCCCTGTACCTTCTCCCCCTCTTTCCCCACCCACTCCCCTGATGATAACCCTCCATGTGATCTCCATTTCTGTGATTCTGTTCCTGTTCTAGTTGTTTGCTTAGTTTGTTTTTGTTTTTGTTTTAGGTTCAGTTGTTAATAACTGTGAGTTTGATGTCATTTTACTGTTCCTATTTTTGATCTTCTTTTTCTTAGATAAGTCCCTTTAACATTTCATAGAATAAGGGCTTGGTGATGATGAACTCCTTTAACTTGACCTTCTCTGGGAAGCACTTGATCTGCCCTTTCATTCTAAAGGATAGCTTTGCTGGATAGAGTATTCTTGGATGTAGGTCCTTGTCTTTCATGACTTCGAATACTTCTTTCCAGCCCCTTCTTGCCTGCAGGGTTTCTTTTGAGAAATCAGCTGATAGTCCTGTGGGAACTCCTTTGTAGGTAACTGTCTCCTTTTCTCTTGCTGCTTTTAAGATTCTCTCTTTATCTTTAATCTTAGGTAACTTAATTATGATGTGTCTTGCTGTGTTCCTCCTTGGGCCTAATTTCTTTGGGACTCTCTGAGCTTCCTGGACTTCCTGGAAGTCTGTTTTCCTTTACCAGCTTGGGGAAGTTTTCCTTCATTATTTGTTCAAATAAGTTTTCAATTACTTGCTCTTCCTCTTCTCCTTCTGGCATCCCTATGATTTGGATGTTGGGACCTTTAAAGTTGTCCCAGGGGTTCCTAAGCCTCTCTTCGTATTTTTGAATTCTTGTTTCTTCATTGTGTTCTGGTTGAATGTTTATTTCTTCCTTCTGGTCCACACCGTTGATTTGAGTGCCGGTTTCCTTCCTGTTACTGTTGGTTCCCTGTACATTTTCCTTTATTTCACTTAGCATAGCCTTTATTTTTTCCTCTAATTTGTGACCATATTCAACCAATTCTGTGAGCATCCTGATTACCAGTGTTTTGAACTGTGCATCTGATAGATTGGCTATCTCTTTGTCGCTTAGTTGTATTTTTTTCTGGAGCTTTGATCTGTTCTTTCATTTGGGCCTTTTTTGTGTGCGTGTTGGCATGCCTGTTCCATAGTTAGGGGCAGAGCCTTAGGTGTTCACCAGGGCAGGGCAACCCAAGTCCCTGTGCTGTGGTGCTATATGTGGGGGAGGGGCCTGAGAGGGAACAATGCTGCTTGCTCAGCTCTCAGCCAGTTTTCAGTCACTTCCCTTGCTACCCACAAGCAAATTGGGCCCTTCTGATGCTGAATCCCAGGTGGATGGGCTTGTGTATGTTCCAGGACCCTGTGGGTCTCTCCAACGAACTCTCCTGTGAGTTTCTTCTGCTGCTGAAACCCCCACAGATTTTTACAGCCAGAGGTTTTGAGGCTTTAGTTTCCCTGCTCTGGAACTCTGGGCTGTGTTGTCTGTCTTGCTCCCCAGTTGTTCCTGGTTTTTCCACATGTGAATGTGGAACCACCAGTCCCCCAGCCACCTTGCTGCAATTCTTCTCCACCCTGGCTGCCCCTCTCTGCCTCTCTCTGGTCTGGATGAATGTTTCTTTAACTCCTTGGTTGTTGGACTTCCATGCAGTTCAATTTTCTGGCAGTTCTGGTTGTTTTTTTATTTTTAAATTGGTTATTGTCCTTCTTTTGGTTGTGTGAGGAAGCAAAGCATATCTACCTCCACCTCCACCTTGGCTGGAACCCATCCCTCTATTCTTAACAGAGGATTCAAGTTCAACATTAGTGTGCTGCTAATGATTAAATGATCCCACACTGCTGTGCTTTATACTTTTTCCTGCTTTTCATAATTCTGTCTCACTGCAGCAGCAGTTTTACTGAGCTTCTTGATCTGTTGCTGCAATTAATATGCATTTGTCTGACTAGGAATCAGGGGCTTCATCCATTTTCCTAATGTGTATAGCTGACTAGTTATATGGGACAGCTTATTTTTCAAAAATGGGCACCACAATATAGTCCATCCAACATGCTCTGCTTACAATATAATGTTGATGCTCCATGCATCGTGTACACTTTATCCTCTTGAATCTGAGTGGGTCCATGATGCCACATGACTAAGCCCATTAAGGTGATACAGCTTCCACCTGGTCCTCTTGGAATACTTGTTCTTGAAACCTAATCACCATGCCACGAGAAAGGGGCAAGTGGTTTACATGGAGAGGCTACATGTAGGTATCTGGCAGACAGCCCTGGCTGAGTCCCCATTCAACAGCCAGCACAAGTCTCCAGCCAGGTAAGCGAGTGAGCCTTTGGGTGATTCCAGCCCCAGCCTACAAACCACCCCAGCTGATGCCCAGTGGAGCAGAGATGAGCTGTCCCTTTTGACCCTGCCTGAATTATGGATTTATAAATGAAAGAAATGATGGTTGTTTTAAACCTGTAGATTTGGGGTGCTATCATTCACAGCAACAAAAACTGGAAAATTGTGTGACCACTTTTTACTCACTGCTTCATGGCTTCTCCACATGGCTTGGTTACAGCCCCCTGGGAGCTCTTAACCCAAAGGTCTTCTTTGCCAATTGAAAGGAAGTTCAAACCTTATAAATTATTTCAAATTTTCTCTTGCTCTAGACAAAGCTTCTTTAGTTTCAAGGAAGAGACAAAACATTCAATTTACCTCAGGGAAGGGGGGTTAATGAAAGGCTGCAGAGGGCTCATGGGAATCCCAGAGCAGGAACCGTGGAGACGGCAACTGTCACATACAGAGTAGGAGCCCGTCTGCCCCTCTTGGCACACGGAGTACGCTCTCCTCAGCACAGAGGCTTGGCTTATTCATTCACCAGTTCCGAAGGGGATGGATCGTCACACCTTCCCCCACTTCCTAGTCCCTTTTCTACATCACAGCATTTATATTTCTAGTGTCTCTACTGATTCAGTGCCCAGTATCCAATTTTTGGCAAGGCATCTGATGGAAAGAGCTCCTCTTTGCTAAGCAAGGTCCCACAAAGCGCAAGTAGCTGAGCTAATCACATCTGAACTGACCTTGGTCAGGCATCCATCTTGAGGCAATTTCCTGAGACCCTGGAGGGCAGGCTTTGAGGGAAGGAGTTCCCAGGAGAGGTGTGGGTGGGCCATGCAGTGATTGACACCTCCAGACCACCAACTCTTTAAGGCTGTTGACCCCTCCAGGCCAGATGGGCAGTGTGACCTCCAGAGGAGAGCAGCACATAATCAGGACTGCCAGCCCAGGGGACCACCAGGGACTAGGGAAGACGAAGAGAATCCATGTGTGTCAGCAGACAGTGGGACCTGCAAGCCTCGGTAAAGCTTGTAGGGAGCATATCACCCTTGAAGGCTCTGTGGTGTCCCATATACAGTCTCGGGAGTTCAACAGATGCTGAGTTCAATTCCAGGTCAGCTCATTTAAAAGCTGTGGGACCTAGGCAAATTTATCTGCTCTGAGCCTGGATTTCATCTGTAAAATGGGGATAATAGTAACAGCCTCCTAAGGCAAGGCTGGGAATTAAATGAAATACCTGTTAAGTAGTTAACATAGGATCTGGCTCACTGCAGCCACTTACTAAATATGAACTCCATTTTTCCCTCCACTTGGGATTTGGAGTTCCCCTTTGCAAGTTGTGAAATGTGCTGGGACAAAGATCCTGTGGCCGGGGGTGAAAAGGCTTCTCACCCCAATTACTCACACCCTCAGAGGAGTCCCCTGCCTCAGGGCTCCACACCTTGCAAAGGTGGAACAAGCCTGCATGGGTCCAGAGACACCTGATAGGGCGACCAGCCTCAGCCTTTTCAATTCGTAAAAACCCGCAAAACAGAATCAGACTGCACATGGTTTGGAGTCATAACCAAGAAACGCGCTCATTCGAAATCGATGAAAAGAAACACATGGTGAAGCAACGCTCTTGGAAGAGCCCCTCTCGTTTTAAGAGTTCACTGAAATTATGAAACCATCGGCAGATCACTTGAGAATCTCAGGCCACTCCCCAGCTCTGCAAAGCGGTGGTTGGAGAATGCCAAGGGCATCACACGTCCAATGCCAGCACTGGGGCTGAGGGGAGGAGCCCTGGGTCAGGAGTCCCAGGCCTGGGGTTCCATTCTGCCTTGCTGCTGAGTAGCTCCTGTGTCCTTGGCAAGTCACTCTCTGTCTCCAAGCCTGGGTCTCCACAGCTAAAAAATAGGAAGCTCGGTGGTAGGGGGCGGGAGGTGGGGGACGACACACTGGTATAAGGAGCCTAAATGGTAATAGAAAAAAATACAATAAAGATTAAATTTAAAAATAGGAAGTTTGGACCAGGGTTTCTAAGAGGCCTCCAACTCACATAGGGAAGGGGCATCTTAGTGATTAAAAGAACCCCCAGAGTCACCCACATGTCCCTGTAAGTCCTGTCTCTTTCACCATCAGTGATGTGACCTAGGGCAAATTGCTTAACCTCTGCACGCCTCAGTTTCCTTGTCTGTAAACTGGGGATAGTTTATAGTGTAAGGTTGCTATGAAGATTAAGAAATATAGTCCATGAACGCATATAGCACAATGCCTTGCCCGTAGTGAGTTTTCAGTGAACGTTAGGTATTATCGTTGTTAGTGAATGGGGAGTTTTAAAAGATGTTTTTGGAAGCATAGCTTCATTAATCACGTTGACCCCCGAAGCTCCGTGGGCCAGAATCGGTGGGTTTCTGGAGAATCACAAGAGGAGCAAATTCCAGTTTGTACAGCAAAGTCATTGCTCTCCTTCAACCAACAAGTTTCCCTTTCGGATGTTTGGAGTGGGGGTGCTCAGTAATCCCGGAAGCCAGGCTTTGGGGAGGAGGGGATGATTTTACAAAGGCTTTCAGCCTGGAGGGTTTGACCACGAAGGTCAGTGTAAGCCAGGCTACGCAGAACTCAGCATTTCTCTAACTTTCCTGGGAGGCAACCAAAGACGGAATCTTGGGTCCTGCCCCAATTCTCTTGATGAGACTCTCAGTGCTCCAGTGACCGCTTCTTCCCAGGAAAGTTTAGGAAACGCTGGCAGAGGGGCCCTGGGCATGGTGGGGACAGAAGGACAAGGGCAGGGGAAGCAGCAGGCTCCACGTGAGAACCGACTCCCAAGGTGGTACGGGGAGGCGGGGAGGGAAGGAGGGGAGGCTGTTTGAATGAGAGGACTGAATATTACCTGTTAGCTGCAGGTTAAATGGGAACCAAGAGGCCTAATTGGCTAGTTGTCCCCTCCCTTCCCAGCTCCACTCCCTGAGATGGGGCGCCAGAGGCAGATTAAATCAATAACAGGCAAAAAAAGGAACAATATCTTCTTTGCACAGCTGAGTGTCTTGTGAGTGAATTGTTGCTATTATGTCACATCATTATTGTCATCAAAATGTCGCATCGTTGTCATCCAGAAGTCTCCAGCTCTGAAGCCTTACAACTCTGAGGTCGCTCAGGAGCTAAACCAGGGTTGGGCACCTTTATATATCCAGGAAGCTGCCCCCTGCGCTTGGAGCGAGAACCAGAAAGGCCGCCTCCAGTCTGACTGGGAAACAATTCGGGGGCAGGAGGCTGGGGATGAAATCTTCCCCGAGGGATCACACAGCCACTGAACTAAAGGATGAGCCCACGCAGACGGATTTTGAAATTCCCAGATTGGCGTGCCTCCCTGGCCTTGGCACTCTGGGTTAGCCATCGGGCCACGCCGCTCCTGGGCTGACCGGGGCTCTGCACGCACCCCAAGTGTGCGCTCCTTTCCTTCTTTTCTGGCCATGTCTCACATTGCCCTGGTACAGATGAAGGACTCCGAAATTCTGGACATCTAATCCTTTTCGTTATTAATTGTGGAAATAATCATAATGATAAACTCAGATTCCAATCATCATTTATACTTGTTACAATGTTTTAAAGTTGTGGTGAAAGACATGTAACAAAGTCACCATTTTAACCAATTTAAACTGCTCCGATTCAGCCACCTTAGTCCATTCGGTGTCGTGCAGCTGTCACCACTGCTCATCCATTCCTGCGTGTTTTCATCTCGTCAAAAGGAAGCGCTGTGCCCGTTAAGTAGCCACTCTCTGCTTTTCCTGTCTCCAGCCACTGGCAGCCGCTTATCTGCCTTCTGTCTCTGGATTTGCCTATTTTGGATGTTTCATGTAAATAGAATCACACAATATGTGGCCTTTTGTGTCTGTCTTCTTTCATAAGTGAAACATTAGCATGTTTTCAAGGTTCATGCACGTTGTAGTATGTATCCGTGCTTCATTCCTTTTAGAGTTGATTAGTGTTCCATTATATCGATATACCACACTCTGTCCGTTCATCAGCTGACACTCTTTATATTTTTAAAGTACTTTTATATACATTATGTTACCTGATTTTTTCAAAAACTCTGGGATGTAGTCAGGACAGGCACTATTTATTATTATTGTGGTTCTTCCCATTTTGCAGATGAGGAGACTGAGGCTCATAAAGGTGGCATTACTTGTCCAAGGTGCCACAGCTGGTTAATGGCAGACCCAGAATCAGAACCCAGGTCTCTTGAGTCTGGATGACCACACCTTTGTTGGACAGTTTGCAGATTCTGCCTGGACATGTGCTCACTACGAAAAGGCAGGCGAGGACCATTGAGGGTTCAACCCTGGGACAGTCCTAATTTTGGACAGGCCTAATTTTGTCCATGGTGAAGTTGATCATTGCCTACAAGGCCAGATCTTGCAGGCCTCTGTTCAGACCTCACCAAGGACTCCCCTCCCATCTCTGCGGGAAACACCCTTGCCTTAGAATTCCACAGGTGGCTGGAGCCCAGGAGGGCAGGAACTGGGTCTTGCTACCCTTTACTCACCCAGCCCCAAGCCGGGCCGCCGGGGCTCCAGAAGTGTTTGCCTGCTAAAATGTTTGAAGGGGCTGAGAGTGCTCTGACTCTTGCTCTCTCCCCCCAGAGATATGTCACCAGCGGCCATCTCCCATCATCCAGAGCAATGGCTTTTGCTGTGCTACTTGGGATGAATAACAAACGGGAGCTCTAACTCTTTTATTTTTTTCTTAAAGATTTTATTTATTTACTTTTTTAGAGAGAGGTGAAGGGAGGGAGGAAGAGAGGGAAACATCAATATGTGAGAGAAACATTGATCAGCTGCCGCTCACCCCCCCCCCCACAATTGAGGACCTGACCTGCAACCCAGGCGCGCGCCCTGACGAAGAATCGAACCAGCCACCTCTCACAGGCTGGCGCCAAGGCCACTGAGCCACGGCAGCCAGGGCATGGAGCTCTAGGTCTTTACACAAACATGCAGGCCTTTGGGGAGTGGAACCCTGCTCTGCAGCAACGAGGGGTTTATTCCTGCTAAAATAACAACAAAACCACATAATGAAGAGCTTCAAAAGCTGAACAAGTCAGCAAAAAAGACCCATAATCTTACCGCCCTAACATAACTGTTATTTTGAAGAATTCCCCTCCACTAGAATTCTTTCCTTCCTTTCGGCATGAAAATAATACAAAATATTTTAATATTTTAAAAATCGTCTAGTATCTCACATCTCGAGACAACCACTGTGAACATGTTGCATATTTTCTTTCATTCTTTTTCAATGCCTCCTTTTCATAAATATGATTATAAAAAATATACATAAAATTTTCTTAGTATATTTGTATATTCTGTGTCACTAATTTGTTTCCAATAATAAAAGCAATATATATAACTGAAATTTCTGGAAAAATACAAGAAAAGAAGGAAATAAAAATTACCTAGAATGTTCCTTCTTCAAACAGAAATTTTAATGTGCATTTATTTTACATAGTTATAATCCCACTAAAAACAGCTTAAAAAATTCTCCCACCTTGCCCTGCCTGACTGGTGTGGTTCAGTGGGTTGGGTGCCAGCCTGCAAACCAAAAGGTTGCCGGTTCGATTCCCAGTCAGGGCACATGCCTGGGTTGCGGGCCAGGTCCCAGTTGATGGTGTGCCAGAGGCAACCAGTCAGTGCCTCTCACACACTGATGTTTCTCTCTCTCCTTTCCTTTCTCTCTAAAAAAGAAATAAATCTTTAAGGATGAACAAGTTTTAAAAAGAGAAAGAAATCTTTAAAAATTTTTTCCTCCTATATTATAAGCATTTTCCAATGTGGCCTCATAGTCTTTATAATTAATTTTTTATTTTTTACTTTAATTTTTAATGGGTAAAACTTTTACATGGTATAATATTCAAAAGATTCAAGTATTCAGTGGAAAGCTTTCACGTCACCTCGTTTCCCGTTTGCCCGGTCTCCTCCCGGGGCACTCACGGGGACCCTTTCCTGTGGTCCCCCTGCAGGGCCCTCCTGGGCACATCTCCACAGCTACATGTGTACTTACTGTGTTTCTTCCCCAGCACACCCCCCTCCCATTTTTTAAACAAAGAGTAACGAACTACCACGCTCTTCCTCACCTTCCTTTTTAAATTAAGTTTTTCTCAGAGGTCTTCCGTTTCATATTCAAAGGGAGCTTCCTCAATCGGTTTTTCACCGCTCAGACTCCGCAGGCGCGCGTGCAGGTCATGCCCAGCCTGCGGCAGACGATGCCGCAGGGACTAACAGCGCACATACGTCATCGTGCCTGTGTGAGCATTCGTCCGTCAACAGACTCCCAGAAGTGCAACTGCGGGGTCAAAACGGGAATGCAGGCGTGATCCTGACGGTCCTGGCCACACTGCGCGCTGTCGGCTGGCCGCGGAAGCTCAGTCTGGGCAGTGTGTAGCCTACTTGCTGTTCTCATCTTTTGTTCTCCCCAAATAACAGAGCCGGAACCAGCTTCAGGCATGGACCGATGTCCCTTTTAGCCACATGCCTTCTGCAATGTATTGAAGGCCTGTTCAGTGATAGGCACTTGCTGGGTGCTGAGAGGCGGAGGGGCAGAGGACACAGTGCAGGCCTTGGGAGCTGGTCTGGAGAGGGTGCGGGATGGAAGGCTGGAGGGGGAGGAAGGCCTCTGTAAATGCTGGAAGAGGAGGGGCTGGGTCTGGTTTTGCTCTCCTTAAGGCAGCATCCAGCGGAGCAGGGTGGGTAGCCATCAACCAATATGCATTAAGTGGAGAAATGATTAATGAACTTAGCGTCTGCTGTGGAGGATGGGGGCGGAGAAGCATGGTCGGGGCAGGTTTCACAGACGAGAAAGGACATCTGAGGGCCTCTTTTTTGAGAAAGAATTTTGCCAAGTGAAGTTCTGGGCCAGAGGGGCTGACTATGGGCCTCCTGACTCTCAAAAGGACAGTTTGTTGAGGCAGTGCCAGGGGTGATCTGCGTGCAGGTTGACTGGGTAGGGTTCGGGAGTCCCGCTGATCAGGCCTGGACAATGGGCATCTCCAAAGTAAGGCAGAGGGTCTCAGAGCTGAGGCAGAGAAGGACAAGGGAGAGTAGCCAGTAAGGGCTGCCGAGGGGAAGTTCCCCACTTGGGGGCTCTGGCGCAGAATTCAGCTGCTGTGTGGGGAAGGACCACTTTCCACCCCCGACGCCAGACTCAGGTACACCCCATGCAGGCCAGAGTGCACACCTTGCTGGGGCAGGCTGCAGAAAGGACGCCCCCTCTGCCCACCAACTAGACTGCAAACCCCGGAAACTGGTCCCATGGCTTGGAAGCTCTGGCTGCCTCCCCAGGAATGCAGGTACCCATTTCTCTCTTTGAGACAGAAACTTGCCCAATTTCAGCTCCTGTAGTTCATTTCCTAGACTTTTAAAAAGACAGAACAGTTAAAGATCTGACTCTTAAGAAAATCAAGTACTGACCTGTCCCCCACCAGCCCACCCATGGTACAGATGAGGAAACTGAGGCCCAGAGAGGTGAGGGTGGACTGCCTGAGGTCACACACAGTTAGAGGCAGGGCTAGTTCTAGAAACAGGACTCCCAATTCTGCATCCCATGTTCTCTGCTCCCAACAAGGGGATGGAGGTCAGGATGGTGACTTAGAAGTGACACTGGGGCCAGAGAGGAAAGATGAATGCCAGAGCTGGAGGCAGAGTCGTAGACGGTGGGGGTGAGGGTCAGCTACCCTCCCCTGTTTCGGTTGCTGCATTATAAATCTTCTAGGAATTCCAGGTATTCCACTCATGTTCAAGTTCCCTTCATGGAAGCAGGTTTGCCAACATGGCTTTCAGAGAGCCTGAAGAAGCAGCCCAGAGAAAAGGGGCTGGACTGAGGGAGGGGGTGGCCAGGACACAGGTTCAGGGAACCACCTGGTGGTGGGGAGCTGTCCCTGCCTTCACTCCCAGAGACCCAGGATGGCTTCTAGCAATGGCTCAGGGCTTGCAGGCACTGTTCCTGGAAACCCAGCCAGAGTGCAGAGGGGTGGCAGCCGGCCCAGACTCCTCTGTTTCCTGGGCAAAGGGTAGGAGGCTACTCCTCTCCTGACCTCTTAGGACATTACTGCCCTTTGGAAGCTGCTTTGAGAGTTTACCAGAATTTAATTTTATCTGCATAAAATCCTTAGGAGAGTCTCACCTTGGAATTTAGCCTCTGAAATACTTTCCTGGATACGTCTGAGCTCCTGGCCCATCTCCAGCCAGGGATTCCCAAGGGGTGAGGGACATGTGCATTCCTTTCTGAGGTAGAAGAGGAAAAAAGCATTTTGCCTACCAGAGCAAGGAGACCTGAATGAAATGACGAAATAGCAAAACTGCCTCTTACTTCAGTGGGTGGGTCCTTGGCTCCTGGTCATCCTCACAGCACCCACTGCTGTGAGGAGGTTTCCTAAGTCCCCCTTTACAGGTAGAGAAACTGAGGCCCAGGGCAGTCATGTCACTCTGTGTCACAGGACACAGAGAGGAAAGAACTTACGGCCTGGGCTCCATGGCTCTTTGCCTGGACAAAGAGGCTGCACCCATTTTAGGCCCTTGCCCTGATGGCCTAGCCTCCACGCCCTACCCCCCACAACTCCTGAGCCTCCCCTGGACAGCTGACTGGTTTTTCAACTATGAACTCACTCTAAGAGAAATTGAGAACACCTGTATATCAGTGTTTTTTCAGAAGTTTTGGATTATAATTCATAGTAAGAAATATATTAATCACCAGTGCAGTAAACAGACACAAAAACATACTTCATAGCCTTTAAAATAATTTGTTATTATTTTGACAAATATGTAAAGCCAAACACAAATTTTACCAAACAGAGTTCCCCCTTACTGCCTGAGACGCACTCTGGCATTTTCTTTTCTCTGCTATTCTGTCATTGTTTGTGAGAAGCACTCATGTCAGTCACTAAACTGATTCTATGACATGAAGTTTGAACAGCATCTTGGTGGATGGCAGCGGGCCCCCCCACCCTGTCTGCAGGTAGGCAAAGCAGTCAGTGAGGACCCGGGTACTTTGTGCAGACACTGAGCTGCACCCTCTGGGGACACAGGAAAAGATACACCTGCCTGGGTCCCACCTTCACACACAAAAACAAGGCCGATGTGAATTAAAGGCAGAATCAGGACCTCGTAAGTGTTGTTAGTCTGGTATTAGAGCTGCCATAACAAAATACTACAGCCTGGGTGATTTAAACAAATATACTCCCTCACACGTCTGGAGCCTGGAAGTCTACGATCGAGGTGCCAGAAGGCTTGATCTCCCCTAGCCTCTCTCCTGGGCTGGCAGACAGCCACCCTCGCATTGCCTCTCTACGCGGTCGGTCCTCTGTGCATGCTTGCCCCTGGTGTCTCTGGGTCCTGATCTCCTCTTCTGACTGGGACAGCAGTCTGATTGGGTTAGGGCCACCCTAAGGACCTCACTGTAACAATTACCCCTATAAGGGCCCTACCTCCAAATACAGTCACATGCTAAGGTACTGAGGAGCTACGGCTTCAACATATGAATTTGGGGGGGACGCAGTTCAGCCCATCACAAGAACCTACTATGCACACAACACCTTAGCTCATGTTCTGCACAGGCGCTGTGGGCCTTGTTCCAGTTTTAAAGACGAGGAGGCTGGCGTTGGGATAGGCTGGTCAAGGCTCATGGCCTGCCAGCTCACAAGTAATGTGCAGCATTTGGGTCTTCTCTGCCCTCCGCCATGTTGCCACCTTTCAGGGGGGAAGCAGTTGGGGCTGGGCTGAGTTTTAAAAGGCGGGTGGATGGGAGATGTGTGAGGCCAGAGGAGCGGGCAGAGGAAGTGGCTGGGCAGGACCTTGTCCAGATGGAATGAAGAAGAAAGCTCTGTAAGCAAGGATGGTGAGAAGAAAGGGCCTCCTAGAACTCAGTCCACCCTCCCATTTCAAGGCTGAGGAAACGGAGGCCCAGAGCACAGGGAGTGAGGCACATTGTGTCTCTGCCTGTGAAGGTCTTGCCTTCTCCCTCTCCTCCAGGCCAGGCAGCACTGTTGATTTCTTTGTGTTCCCGGAGGGCTCCGCACACCATTCAGAATGGAGATTCAGGTGTTTCCAGGGGACTCCAGACAGAAGACACTGGGAGGAAATGGGACAATGCAGGGAGGGGCCTCGGCCTTGTGCCCTGACCTGTACCGTGCAAAGGTGTGCACTGCCCCTGAGGAAAAAGCAAGTGCTCCTGCAGCATGAGCACGCGGATTATGAGCACACACACACGCATTCACGTACACATACTTGTAAACTTTCACTCAATGTTGCCCTTCAGCCAATACAGAGTCAGCCTCAGAGGCCCTGCCTCTCCCTGAGCTTCTCTTCCTCTTCTGCCAGAATCCCCTGGAACTCTCCAGGCCCTCACAGGCTTCCTCAGGTCAAGCGTTTGTGAGACAAACCAAGCTTTCTTCCACTACCATTAATCACCTTTCAAAGGTCTGTCATTTTGCTGAAAGACCTGCCCAATGGTATGCTAGTAAACGTAGAACAATCAGCTCTCCAGGGGGAAAAAGTAGATATATACACAACTTTGAAAGACTCAATAATAGAAAAATTGTAATAAAATATTTAGGAAGTGATAAGTTTTGAGTACATGTGACTTTTGTTTTTAATTTATTTAATTGTAAGTTTTTATAGCATGTATTCTCAACAGGGGTGACAATTGGTTCCTGGTGGGGAGAAAAAGTCTTATTCCTTTTATATATAAAGCACAAACATATATCCAGTACATAAATAGACATACAGTATATCTGTGATGTTAAAAGCTCATGGGGATGGTGGGAGGGAAAAAATGTCTAGAAAGGCTCATTGGCAGGCAATAATGAACAATAGACTCATATAATTTAATTTTCAATGGTGGCTGGGATTAACAGCCAGCTCATGAAATTCCTGAATATTTAACAGCTGGCTCTTACAAGCCTGTAGGAGGGGGCTGCAGCACACCCCAGACCTGCCCCCCTGGGGTGAGGCGGGAGGTAACAAAGCAGAGAAGGGAGAGAGGAACCCCCTTTGCCACCCAAGAAGTAGACCTGGCTGATAGGAAAGATGGTATGCCATGGGCTATTGAAAGGACAGAGAGAGTCTCTGGACCCCCAACAAATCAATGGGGCTGTCCCTCTGTCCCTGGGTCCTGGCCCATGCCAGCTCATCAGGTGGTTCCCATGTCCTCCAACAGCCCCAGGGCCTAGTCAGTGTGGCAGACAGGTGGTGGCATCCTGCAACGCCCCCACCCAACAGGGTACAACAGAAATTTGTGCACACACTCTCACCCTTGCCCCGGAAGGGAGGCTCAGAGATTCAAATAACCTTTGTTCAGTGCCTCTGGTCGAGTGGTTCTGCTGAAAGGCCCACCTCAGGCCGGTGTGGGGGCCCGGAGGGGAGGGGCTCAGTTTCCCACTGGGAACCAGAGGGGCCCATTCAACCGTGTTCCTCCTCACAAGATGTTCTCAGGGAGAGCAATGAGGATGACTCAGGCCTCAATGCTTGATTAGGTTGGACCCCTGGA
This sequence comes from Macrotus californicus, assembly GCA_007922815.1. Taxonomy (NCBI): domain Eukaryota; kingdom Metazoa; phylum Chordata; class Mammalia; order Chiroptera; family Phyllostomidae; genus Macrotus; species Macrotus californicus. Next base: position 66,408 of record VMDR010002920.1, on the reverse strand, counting down.
AACCTGGATGGCTTTGGGCACCCTTTCAGTGTGAGGAGGCGGGGGACCCCAGGCATGTAGTTCCCAACAGACACCAGCCCGGGGCCCCAGTGGGGCCTCCAGCCACTGCAGATGGCAGGATAGGGGAGCAGGAGGCCCTTCCCGGGAGCATCGAGGGTGGCTGCTCTAATTGCTTCAGGGGAACTGGTCTGGAGTCAGCCAAAGACACTTTGTTTTCTGCAAACAGAGCAGAAAGAGGAACCTAGGGAGAGGCAGTTCCCTTCCCTCTAGTCTGTCTCTCCCCCTTTCCCGGCCCATGAGGAAGCTAGGGTCTTGCCCCCTGAGTCCAGAGGCTCTCTGGGTCCAGCACAAAACCTGTGCATGGTCCTCAGAACCTCATTCTGCAAAGGCCTGGCTGCATTCCAGAGGGCCAGGCTGAGAAGATGCCCCACACAGTGTGTTCCTCTCCAGCCTTGCCTTTTCGTTTTCCTGCCTGTGAAATGGGCCTGATCATTGCCTTCCCACCCAGTCAAGGAGTAGGAGTAAGTGGCTATGCATTGAGTACTCTGGTGGTTGTGGGGAGGGGTCCATCCATCATGTTCCATTTGTGTCCCCAACTGCTCCAAGGCCTCTTTTTACAAAGATCATTTATATGGTTCATTCATTCACTCACTCTCCAAAAACTCCACGGGGACTTGCTCCACTCACTACTCACAGGACTGCCCTTGTCCGTCCCTAGGCCAGCTTCCAGCTGTGGAGCTTTTTCACGCCTCCCTCAGGAGTCCCCTGAGGCCAGCCTATTGGGAGCTGAGGGAAGCTGGGACCCACACTAGCAGGTGATGGTCAGCCTCCAGCATGATCTAGAAGGGTTGGCCATAGGACTCCAGACTGGAGTGGTGGGGGTCCCAACAGGTAGGCTACATGCCTGGGAGGACTGGCCAAGGTCAGCAGGCCAGAGTTCAGGAGCAGGACTTGTAATCCTGTGCTCACCATGTCCTCCCCACCTCACAGGCTTAGCACATGCTGTTCCCTCTACCTTCTTCCTTCTTTTTCATTTGATTGACGCCCATTCATCTTTCGGTACCAGCCCAACCACCACTCCTCCAGGAAGCGGCCTTCCCTCATTTCCACAGTTATGAAAAATCTCTATGATTACTGTGTTCATAGCAAAGGGAACCTGTTTGGAGCTGACTTTTTTGAGTAAAAATTTGATTAATGTCCGTGTCTTCACTAGAAGCCTCCCAAGAGAAGGTAAGAGTATCTGGTTTTGCTCATCATTACACCTCAGTCTAAAGATTTATTGAATGAATGAATGAATGAATGAATGAATGAATGAATGAAATAAGCTGGCACCTCCCCACGTGACATTCTCCCCTTCATGCTGCAATCAACTGTTTACATGTCTGTCCCTCTAGCACCAGAGGCAATGAGGTGACTCGGTGAAGAATACCGGGTGGTGGAGCCACACTGATCGGGCTTACATTCGGGCTCTGCCACTTGCTAACTAAATAATAACCTTAGACAAGTTGTAAGTGTCTCTGTGCCTCGGTTTCCCCATCTGTAAGTTGAGGGAAATAATAAATGCGTTAATGCACGTGAGATGCTTAGAGCAGGGTCAGGCAGATAAATGCTTCCAGGACTGTGGGCGCTATTACCATATCTGTATCCCTGGCACCCAGACCCCAGGGCCCGGGGTATAATGTGCATTCAATAAAGGCTACTGATTGAATCAGCAACATGTGGGATTAGTCCCAGAAAGAAGAAAACTGAGAGAGGGGAGAGTGTGAGACTGAGGTGAGGATGGAGGGGCCCCGAAGGTGGAGAAGTTAGACAACCAGAAACTCAGCTGCCCCAGCGCCCCTGCCCTAGCCACGCTTTTCCCAGCTGACAGCAGCAGTTCATTCCAGGAGCAGTAGTCGATTCCAGTTCGGTTGTTCCCAATGCTCAAAGAACTGCCAGCTGGCACCCCCTTCCCAAAGGTCCAGGTTTCCGATGCATGGCCATCCTCCCAGCTGCCAGGTTTTAACAACACCACCTTTGCCCTTCATTCCTGCAGCCCTAGGGACGCCTTAGCTGCTTTTGTGGCTGTGACCTGTGATCCGTCAGCATTCTCTCTTTGGCTTTTCAATTCTTCAGTCGCTAATGAACAGTTCTTCATATTAGATTGTCTCTGTCAAAATGACTGATGTACTTTCTATCTCTTGACCGGACCCTGGCCAATATAATCATCAGATCCCAGGACCTGAGTGGGGTCAGGCTGGAATACAGTTAGAAGTGGGCACAGCCCCGCGACACCTCGCCTTGCCTCCACTCAAAGGACAAACGGCTGCTCCAGCCCTTGAGGGTGCTGCTGGCAGGAGTATCTAATCAGACTGGAAAAGCGGGGCCAGCAGTTAAACCACACAAAGGAGCTGCGTCTCCACGCAGAACTGCCTGCTTGGGCAAATACCCAGACAAACAGTCGCATGCTCGGGGCCCCCGGGAGGCTGCTCCAGAAGGGGCTGAGTCCCCAGAGCCTCTCCTTCCTGGACTCCGAGTCTCCCCCTTTTCCTTCAGGATTCTCTGGAGAGGCTGCCCTGTTCTGCTCTAGAACCTCCTGGTACAATGTGGAGCTTTCCTCCCTGGTGCATGTCAGAGACAGTGACGTGAACATGGGGAGCTTTCAGAAACACCCCAGAGGCTCAGATCTGACCCAGCTTTGGTATTTATTAAAGCTCCCAAGTGATTCCGCTGTGCAGTCGGGAGGGCGGGTTCGAACAGCAACTCTCAAATGAGAGTGCGTTAGGCAGGGTTGCCACGGACTGCCGAGCCTCTCCCAGGTTTCTCATTCAGTAGTTCCGGGGCAGGGCCTGAGAATGTGCGTTTCCTACGAGTTCCTGGCTGATGCTCTTGGTCTGGGGACCACACTCTGAGAACCCCTAGCTATGGACTCGGGCAGCCCAGGTTCAAATCCCAGCTCTGCAAGATGTAATTGACAACCTAACTAAGGGGGCTGAAAGGTTGGACGAAGAGCCACGCACAGTTCCTGCCCCTAATAATGTTCAATGAACTTGTTATCACCTCGAATACAATGATTAGGAGGCGAGGCTACAGTAATCTTGAGTTATAGCATGCATGAGTTCTAGTGTCATTTTAATCAGAGCCTCAGCTTCCCCATCATCTGTAAAATGGGAATAACAGCACCGGTTCAGCCCCCTTTGCAGGTGGTGGAAGGAGCGAAGGAGTTCCCTGATGTAAAAGTGTTTTGGATACTATGAAGCCCAGCAGAGTTTCATTGCAAGGAGTTGGCCCCACCCTGGAGCCACAGGCAGGGCTCTTCGCTCACCAAGGGCATGTGAATCAGCAGCTTCAGCTGACAGTGAGAGGGATCCCAGGGCCTCCCCCGGCTGCCCATATGCTTCCCTGCTACCCTCAGGCTTTGGCACGCCTGGGAGAGGGAGTGGCTGGTAGCTCTTCAAATATCTAAGGGCGCTGTGGGCACAGCCACCCCCACCGCACCAGTGCTTCTGCTAAGACAAGGAATGTGGTGGCGGAGACCAAAGGGGTGTGTGTGAGGATTTCCCTCCCCCGGCCCTCACCACCCAGTGGCCGTCCAGCTGCCTTCCTCCTTGGTCCTCCTGCTCCCTCTCCCACCTGCCCACCCAGGCATCTCTGTGCACCCGCTGCCAGGGAGGGGACACGGGCAAAAGCTGCAGTCCCCAGAGAGCCAAGAGGACTAAAGGAAACGGCTGTTCCGCTTAGGTTTGGAACTTGTCCGCTTGGCTCCATCCATTTTCAGTTCAACTCACAGATGCACGTTGCATGTCTGCTAGTATGAGGCTTCCTGCATTAACAAAAAAAGAAGGCTTATTTGGGAAGAATGGCCTCACACGGGCTGAGTGGGGGAGAGCTGGGGGCTGTGGGCAGTGAGCTCCTGAAACGTGAGTGGTCCCCCACACTGCCGGCAGGGAGGGGCAAGCTGGCTTCACTTTCCTCGGGGCAATTTGGCAGAACAAGTCAAAAGCCTCAAAATGTGCTTCTCTGACCCACGGGTTCGGGGTTAGGATTCGATCCCAAGGAAATATCACAAAACCACCAGCCTGGTCTGAGACTTGGCTCCAATGGTGGGTGATTTGGGGCAAGTTATGGCCTCGTTTCTAAGATGGGGCTAATAATCACACCCCACCACACAGGGCTGAAGAGGAAATGAGGTAAGGCCTCGCATGCTGTATGTGAGTGATCACCAGCGTTAGTATCTTAGTTGGGTTCCCCCAGATGCAGACCCCAAGATGGGGTTTGGGAGGTCAGCCCAGGAAGCCACGGGCTGTGGGGCGATGCCGCAGGAAGCCCGCACAGCGCACCTCCCCAGCTGCACACAGAATGAGCTGCTGCTGAGGAAAACGCCTGGCAGGAGTCAGGAAGGCGAGGGGACCTGGGCATCCCTGTTCCTTCGAGTCTTGCATTTAAAATGCTCAGGACTGTTCACCTCCAAAATTCTTTTACATGAGAGAAAAATAAAGCTTCCATTGGTTTGAGCCATTTATTTTGCTTTTCTGTTACACGCAGCTGAGTTTAACCCTTATCTGAAGCTGGAGGCCTAGGGGCTGCCTCTCAGGAAGTTGTCCAAGACCCAATGGCCCAGACAGGTGCTGTGATGCCGACATCACATCAGGAAATGATCTTTCCAAGGGCCCTACCCACCCTACCCGCCTCGTGGGCCTAATGCCACAGAGAAAAAAGTCCCGCTAGGCAGGGCTTCACCCCTTTTGCCCCAAATCCCCGGATGTCTTGCACCCCCTTGCTGCTCACAGCTGCCATGGTGCCGCCCCAGGCATGTAGTCCATGTCCCCAACCCTTCCTAGGTGCTTCTTTACCACTCACCTGTGCCTGTGCCCTCGCCCGAGGTCTCTGCTCTGTCAGGTAGCAGCCAGCACATCTAACGAGTGACAGGGTTAGTGTGTTGCCCTCCCTGACAGCAAATGTGAGTTTTGACAGGGCCAGAAACAAGGCCATGCTCAGAGCCCAATGACGTGGAGATCACTCACCTGGTTTCCTGTTCTCTCCCGTTTCCTCCCGCACCCCTCCCCTCCAGTGGCACAGCTGGCCCCAGCCACAGCTCCGACCTCTGCCGATGCCAGGACCCCACCCTCCCCCACCGTCTGGCCTGAGCTGCCATACAGAAAGTGAAAGGAGGAGTTGGAACAGAAAGAAAAATAATAAAGCCACTGAAAGAGAAGAAACAGCTGGCAGAATATTGGAAAAATTCCCAGGCGGGAATTCCCAGCCCTCAAGGGCTCTGCCAGGCTGAGGACATTCTTAAAGGTTCATCTTGAAACCCCTTCTTAACTTTGTTGCCAGTTTGTGAGAGTACCTGCCCCAGAGGGGGTGGGTATATGTGCATGAAGTTGGAGTTGTTTTGAGGGTCAGAGCAGACGCTTGGGTGGGAGGGAGAGGGTAGGGCCAAAGGGAATAGGGGAGGGGAAGGGCTTGGATCCTGGTGGTGGGCCAAACATGCCTGTGGGTCCAGGCCCTTTTGGGATTCCTGGAGGCAGGGCCTTTCCCTGAGGCAGAACAGAGCCAGAAGGCTTGGCAAAGCTGTGTGGCCAGGTGCAGGTGTGGGGAAGGACTCTCTAAGAGGCTTTACCGCAGCGGTCAGGTGGTGGCAGCCAAAAAATAAAGGTGGCTGCTCTCACCTAAGCCAGAGTGAGATCCTACATCCATTCAGGAAACGTGCATGAAAACTGGAAGAGATTGAACCAGGGATCTGGCCTGTGCTCCTGGGAGTCTGGAGCAGGCAGGCAGCGGTACTGCCCAAACGAAAGCATGGCTCCAGCCACACAGGACCTGCAGACTGGCCACCGGCAGGGGCTGGTGCTGCCAATGAAGAAATGCGAAGGGTCCCAAGGTGTAGGGCTGGGAGGGGACGGGGGCGGGGGGAGCATAGCAGTGGGTCTGTGGCTCACCTGAACACCGAATTTGTAGATTGGCTGACAGAATTTGGAAAGGACCAACTCTGAACCTTGAACACACCACGGCGTCTTCTTGCAGAGCCTGGAGGCCCTTTGAGCCCCTGGTTGTAGACTTCGGGCTCGACGCACTAGCAAGACCCCTCATCCCTCACGAAGTGCAATTAATGATAAAAAAGAAGAATCCACAGCGAGCTGGTGGTCCATCCTCTTCGATGGGAGGGAACCATGTCTGCAAATTGGTTGTGTTCATGGGTTCCAGGCAACGTGCGGCCTGAGGAACGTTTGGAGGTGTCTACCAACCCCTCTGTCGTCACTTCTCTCTTTCTGGGCGAGGCCAGGGGGCTGCACGGCCACCAACCCCCAAGTCCCTTCAGCCACCAGCCCTGCAATTGACTCCACACATGCCCCCACATTAATTTTTTGAAAACACTGGGCCCCCCACTTTCCCTGCCCAGAGTTAGCCGCCCTGCAAACCCTGGTACCTGCAACCTGGTGTCTCACCCTGTCTCACTGAGGGGAGTGGGGTGTCAGAGACAGAGCACAGCCCCCGGGCTCGGATTCTGCCCCCATCACTTAGTGCCTACGCTTCCTCACCCGTGAACTAGAGATAATAACCATAACTACTTTATGGGGGTGTTTGGGGAATTAAATGAGTAAATAAAGCACTTAAAACAGTGCCGGGCATGCAGTGAGTACTCGATAAATTTGAGCTATTACTATTTATCTTGTTGTTGTTCAGAGAATGTCCACAGAAGACGGATCTTTGTTTCGTTCACCAGCTCCACCTCAGTGACTGGAGCAGTATCTAGTACACAGTAGATGCCTAACGAGTATGCTGGGTTTATTTATTGCTGTGCACCCTCTGTGCCAACCTGTAACATACTTCACACACCCTTACTTCCACGCCTTGGCTCGCGGCGTTTCCGCCTCTCGAAGGGCCCTCCCGGCCAGCTCCAGCCTCCCCACCCTGAGAGGCCCTCCCTGGACTCAGAACCTGCACAAAGGGAGTGCTTGGAAAAGACTCATCCATTTGTGGCTGGGATTTTTTATGCTTTGGCTCCAAAACAGAGTTTCCTCACTGACTTGGGTGGCTCCTAAGTGAAGCGCCCTTGCTTCTATATATATACGTACTTCATCTTGTGGCTTTGACATTCAGAGAGGGCTTGTCAGATGAAGCCACCTGAATAACTAGACACAGCTAGACACGTGGTCTCCAAACCACAGTTTCTGGGCTTCCTCATGGCGAGTCGAGAGACATGGCATCTGTTTACCCAGGAAATACGAGCCCCGGCAGCTCCACATCCACAGGCTGCCTTCCACCCTGGACGGGGCCACAGCTGCCTCTGACTTGGCTGTTTATGTGCTAAAAAAAGAAATTCCATGGTGACCAGACCACTCAAGCTGGCTCCCAATGGGAGGCGGCAGTTTCAAAATAATCCCTGATGACACCAAATGTTCTCCACCCAGGCCTTAAAAAAAAGAAAAAACAAGAGCAAAACTTGAGCAGGAGGGCGTGTGAGTCAGTTACTCTGCACGCCAGGAGTGTGCAGCGCTGGGAGCTGGAGACAGATCTGGAAGGTGTCGGCCCAACACCCCTCCCGCAAGAGCAGACTCCCCTCCCCGGGAGACGGGCCCTCCCCACTTCCTGAGAAGGCCCATTCCACCGTTAGGAAGGTCCTCTCTGGAAGGCTGGGGTGGGCAGAGGACAGGGGACTGGCCCAGAGTGGCCGGCCTGGAGCAGACCGTACCTGGGTCTCCTCGCACTGTGTGACTTCACGCTTCCGCCGCAGCCGGCAGGCGCGCACTCATCACATCCTAGGCCTTCTTCGAAGGGCATTACATACATAGCCGTCTTCGGTCCTCACACAAAGCCAGGAAGGCAGGCCCACTTTCCTACCATTTTATAGGTGGAGAAACTAAAGCCCAGGGAGGTTAACTGTCCTGCCTGCACCACTTGAAAATGGCCAGGCTGGGCGGAGCCTGGCTGGGCTGGGCCCAGCACCCGGGTCTCTGAGTCTGGGGCTAAGTGGAATTCAGTGCAGGACCTCCGTCCCCACTGGAGCTCCGCCTCCTCCCCTCCAACACAGCTGCCATGCTTCATGCCTCCTGGTCCCCACTAATCTGTGTGACCTTTGCCCTCTACCCCAGTTCACCCAGGAGAAGGGCTCACTGATAAAGAGGACATCGCCCAGGTTTATAGTTTCCGCCTAGCCTCTCTGGCGACACCTGAGACTGCTGCTTCCCCTTCCCCTCACCCCACTCATAGTCACACTTCACACTCACGTACAGTCACCCAGCCACCCTCAAACACATTTACACTAGTCACACACACAACACATTCACTCGTCACATATTCATGCTCAGAAGCACATGCGCACACACAGTCACCCACCCCTGGTGGTCAATGGCTGAGGACTAACAGGCTTGAAGATTTACTTTCTAGAAAATCATGCCTGCCTCCCCTTGCCAGCAAACCTAACCTCCTTTGCATGGGGTAGTCAGCTCTTCCCCACGCTGCCACCTTGTGACCTGAGCCCAGAACTGCGGGCTCTGTGCCCGCGGACAACCACTTGCAGGAAGTTCCAGTAGCCAGGTGGGCAGTTAGGGGAGGTGAGCGTCTACAGATGGTCCAGCTGAGGAAATGAAGATGGGCTCTTCCTTCCCGCATCCTCACAGGCACACTCCGCTGGCCTGGAACACGAGTGGACACACCACTTGGACCAGCGTGTGGCAGGACCCTCGTGGCAACTAAGCCTACAATCATTGTACAATCACGGCATCTCACAGCAAGGAGACCTACATCCATGTCTCCTTGACATCCTTAGACTCATCCTAGTAGTGGATCGGGCCAATGCCAGGTGAGGAAGGTTTGACAGCAGATGACTGTGTGGCCTCTGACATTGATGCAGGAGCTGCTCTTCCCTCCTGCCCTACAGCCTGTGGCCCGGAGCAGCTCGGGCTCACAGAGGGAGGTGTGACTGACTCTCACCTTGAACTCACTTGCCCCACCCAGGGACACTTTCAGGCCTCTGCTTTGGTGAGGCAGCCAGGATGTGTCCCCACACCTTTCCTTCCTGAGCTCAGAGCCAGCGTGTTTCAGGCAGTCATTTCATCCAGTGTCTTATTTTTCACTTTCTTTTTTACTCAGTTCTATTTTTGGCCCTCGGTGCAGAGAGATGGACCAACCCTGACTCCCTGGCTCCAATGGGGAACCATCGGTCCCGGCCAGCCCCCCGTTTTACGCATTCTGCTTTCCTCTGTGGGTCACTGCCATTCCCTTGCGCCACAGGAAGCCAGTCCAGTAGACCCTCTGTGTTCCGAAGTGTGGGGTTCTGCAGGTGTGTGTTGCCACGTAGCATTAACCGTTCTTTAACAATGTTATTTAATGTGTTTGGGGACAGGGTTAATAGATCCGTGTTAAAAAGTGACGGCACCTGGAGGGTGCTGAGACTGTGCATCAATGATTATGGAAGTGACTGCACTGTTTCTGAGTTGTTTCCCAGAACATACAACCTCTGGATTGTGGGCCATGTGCACCCCGATGGGGCATGGCTCTTAGAGGTCTGGACCCTCACCTCGGCTCTGCCCCAGGCTTACTAAGACTCCTTAGGTTCTCATCCATTAAACAGCAGGTTTCGCTAAGGCTCCCCCAACGTCTCGTCTACCTAAATAGTGTTTGCCATTAAGAAAGCTGTTGTCTAGGACTCATGAGCCCTAGAATTCATTTATTCACCTAATAGATTCTTACTGAATATCTACTCTGATGCCCGATGACTTTGGTTCCAATCCCAGCTTCCCCAGTTGCTATGTGACAGTGGGCAAGTTACTTAACCTTTCTGTGCCTGTTTCCTAAAACGGAGATAATAGCAGCACCTATTCTCCAAGGACTGCTGAGAAAGTAGTTAATACAGGTGCATGGTGCCTGGAACCCCCAAGCATTCAGTAAAGGTTTGTTTCCCTTTAAACCCTGTTCTGCTTCACAGATGACAAGAGCAAGGCTCAAGGAGCAAAGGACTTGCCCAGGCTGCATAAAGGCTATTGCCAGGAGCCAAATCCAGGTCTCTAGACTGAATGCGGCGCTTTCCCACCAGACATAGCCGCAGGGCCTCGACCCCCAACACACAACCTGCAGATGCCGTGCAAAGCCTCCCCGGGGCCGCCAGGGAGAGTTTTGGTGCTGGCGGTCTCTACTCCTCATGGATATCCATCTCCCACACCACGGCCTCTACACCCACTGGCCCTTTCTGAGAAAGAGCCTGCTTCCTCCAGGGGTTTTGGGGGATCCAGGTTCACCAAGAAGCCTCTGGACCAACGTGAACCCTGACGCCAAGCCTAGTAATAGCATACCCACACAACACAGTGCTGGAGGAGCATGGCCCGAGGGGTGGGGTCTCGGGTCTAGTCCTGGCTGTGGATATCCTCACTCCGGGTTCTCTTCCTTCTCTAAGCTTCAGTGTCCTCATCTGCACAATGAGGGTAGTAACTCTTAACGGGGTCGTGTGAGCCTTACACTTGTGTGGTCCCTGCAGAACAGAAAGCCTGTTAGGTAGCCTGACGCCAGCCTGGACAACAGTCACACACTGTATGTATCTAACATTGTTCCCTCCCCTCTAGGAAAACGAGCCTGGACCTGCCACCCTTACAAAGAAAACCACCTTACTCTTTTTCTGCAGTTGTCAATCCTAGAATGTCAGTGATGGAAAGGACCTTGCGGGCCACCTGATCCCAGGGTGGCACTTTTGCCTCAGCACACAGGCCGCCATGTCACCGCTGGCCCAGCTGCCCCCTCCTACAGATGGGCAAACCTACTGAGAGAAAGCCTCCTTCTCTCCCCTCACCTGATGCTCAGGACTACCAGATCCGACCGCCGTGTGGGCACAGGAGCCAGGCTGGTGTGCCACCTGACAAGCACAGGGCATGGCCTCCATCACACGTGATTACTTGCAATCACCACGATGAGGTTTCACGGACTGATGTCTCTCTTCGGCATTCTTTACAATTATACCGATAGTAGGTTTCAGGAAACAATCTGCCACAATCCCCTTGTCCTCCCCCTCAAGGAGTAACTTTAACCATTAAACCAGTGCTCATTTGTCACTTTAGCCATGGAAACAGTACACATTTCTCTTAGAAAAGAATGGAAATATTCGCTGGACCGCCAAGACAGCCAGCTAGACACAAGGCAGGCCAGAAGGAAGCAGAGGAAAGAATCTTTTTCAGTGAGGGGAAAGCCCAGGAGACACTTCTGTAGTAATGGCAGCAGGCCTAGGGACAGTGCAAACCCAGGAGGCCCGGGAGGGCAAAACTGGGGGGGGCTAAAGGCACCCCCTAACTGGCTTACTCACCACCTGCCACTCCCAGGACGTTAGGGCTGGGTGGGCCACAAAACAGGAGTTGGTCTTCGGTGGGGAGTGGTCAGTACCTCAAGTTGTCATGAGGGGAAGCATGGCATCATGGGCACAGGCTCTTCACACATGGGAGTTCAGGGGCAGGTGTGGGCACCTCCGAGCCCCTCCTGTCTTGACTCAGTGCTGGGCTTGGACTCAGAAGCTGTGGGTTTCAAGCTGGCTTCAACTTCTTACTATCTTCCCGACCTTGAGGGAGGCACTTCCTCTTTCTGGAATTCCGTTTCCTCATTCCCAAAGGGGAGCCCTATCACCTAACACGTGCTACACACAAATGAAGAAACTTCCAACTGCCAGCACAAACAAGGAAACAGGAGAGAAAAAACTACTTATGGGTCACCTTTTTCCTTTCTTGTTTATATGTGTCCTTTCATTGTCCTGTGGTTGTACATTACCTTCGAATTAAAAACAAGCAATTAAAGGGGATGAAGTGGAGCCAGCACGACGGCAAACACTGAACTTGCCAAATTCCAGGGCCTCCTCTGTGCCAGACACAGCTGTTGCTTCACATGTTGTTTCCTCAGGTTTTGGTCCCAACACGCCTGCAGAGGTGGCAGTGTGGCCCCCACTTCCCAGCTGCACGGGATGCGCTCCTGGCCAAGTCAAAGGCCGCACCGCTCTCAGGCTGTGGGCACGTGCAGGGCTGCACCGCGGTCAGCCCTCCAGCTCTGGGGAGAACAGAGTCACCGCCCACCCCTGCAACAGGGCCACAGCCCCTGCGCAAATCCTTCCCATCAGAGCCCCACTCCAGGAACCTGCTTCTGGGGAATCTGCTCTGGGGCAAGGTAAGGTCAATTAATTATTAAATAACAGCCTTGTGTCCAGCCAAAGTTTTCAGTGTATGAAGTTACTTTTAAAATATTTCTTTATAAAAACACTGCACACACTTGGTATTCTTCTCTTCATTAGTAACAAAATGTATTCTTTAAACAAAAATGTTAATTATACTGTGATAAGGAACATCTCCTAATGATTTAGTTTTCTTTTTTTAATTGGCATCACATTGGCCAAGGAGCTTAACTGACCTAGGGATGGAGATACTAGATGTCCATCACACAATATATTTCCTTTTCTGAGAAAGGAAAAAAAAAGGCAAGCTAAAATTTTAAACATCCTGCCATTTGCAAGACTGCTTCTTTCAAAAGACAAATGCTGATAAATAGTATTTTTGAAATCCCGGGGCTAGAGCTCACCTGTTCTCCCATGCTCCAGAGCCATCACCACCCGTGGTCCAATGTGCCTGTGCCCTGGTGACACCAGCACCCCACCCCACGTCACCGACAGTGAAACTGATGGAGCAGTGCTCAGAGATGCCCGGAGGAAGGGGGCATACCAGTCTCTCTGCAGCCTGGAAAATCCACTTTAAAAGACACCATTCTCACGCTCACAAGTGTCTGCCTGTTGCTCAAGGATCCCAATCTGGCCACAGTGAGGAAGTGATAAAAAGGAGGCGAGATCGGGGGAGAGCCTTTGGCGCGGGCACGGCACAAACCACAGGGTGAGTCAGACTTGCACCGACTCTTGGAGGCAGTGCTGTTTGCCCTCCGTCTGCGGCTTTATCTGCCAGGGAGATGGGCAAGCGGCCAGGGCCCTCTCAGGTGAGGGACTGCACAGCCCGGCTGTGGCATGCTGCCACACCGGCTATCATGACTGGCCACTCAGGAGCCCTGGGCTGGAGTCAGGAGGCCGAGTGTAAAGATGGCCTCAGCTGGGCTCCAGGGGTCTGAGGGCCTGCACCCCCACCCTCTACCCCTCCCCCCTCCTTCACCTCAGGCTCTCCATCTGAAGAGCAACGGTGTGGGCAGCGTGAGAAATTCTCACACAGCGCTGCTGCACGAGTCTCCCAGACATTTGATTGTCCTTAGAATATATACATAGGTCTCACAATTTTTAGAAAGTATCTTTTTAAACATAAAAACCTATTCATTATGTGTATTTTAACAGAATGAAACAACTTTGTTCTTCTGGGGAAGACCTTCCTATCTTGTCACTTCTGGAACTGCAAAACGATGTGTTAAAAAATGTTACCACTTGCCATTTACTTCTCTGTACAAACAAAATATAGGAGAAGTTGGGTTCTGAGGCCAACCTGAGACTGCATTCACCAAAACATGTATCTTGTCTAAGTACTACCTACTACAACTTTTTTATAGCAGTATCATTTACATTGATGTATTTTATATTTATTATGTAAGTTTTCATTCCAAAACAAGGTTTGGCTAGTTTTCAGGTCTGAAACTCACCATCCCTATAAAAAAAAATAAGAAATTTTCTAAGAAAGAAAATCACCATCCCTTCATAAACTCCTCTGGCTCAGACTTTCTATTCATCTCCAACTCTAAATCCTGAACAAATTTATAGGGTCTTAAACTTGTCAGCCCACATAAAGCCTTTAAGTTTCTCTTTGCTTTTTTATGCATATGGCTTTTTCCTATATATAGCCAGCTTTGTGGCCAAAGCCCATTTTTCAACACTTAGCTCAAGCACCTCTTCTACACAAAACACTTCACAGGGCTCTTGTACCTAACTGTTTCTTCATCGGTATGGTGAGATAACAGAACCTCCCAAGTGGTGAGTGAGGTTTAAGTGAGCTGGTGTATGTAAAATGTTTAGCAAAGTGCTGGCACATGAGTTCAAGAAATGCTAATTATTGATACTCTTGTCATTACTATTGCCTTTACTGTTATTGCCAGAGTGGGAAAGACTCCAGAGTCAAGGGAGACTCAATTCTAAAGGCGAGACTTCAGGCAAAGGAGTTGGCCTCGATGTCTCAATGGGACAGTACTGCCCCCTAGTGGGTGGCTGGGAAACTGATGTGGGTTTTCTTTTAAATCCTCACATTGGCCAGGGAGTTTAGGGACGGATGTGCAATTAGATAGATGTCTCACCTAAGAATTGCCCACACCCACAGGACTGAACCTACTACAGGTATAAAATATTTGAAGTACTTGCACAGCCCTGGCCCCATGGCTCAGCTGGTTGGAGCACTGTCCCGTAAACTGAAAGGTTGTGGGTTCAATCCCTGGTCAGGGAGTATACTGGAGGTAGCCAATCAATGTTTCTTTCTCTCTCAATAAACACACCCTCAAGTGAGGATAAAAAAAATAAAGTAACTTGCATAAGTCCAGAGAGAATGATTAAATGGAATAAAGACATTGCCTAGATATCACTGAATAATCTATTACTGTGTGCATTTGCACCACTCAGTTTTTCCTAACCAGTTATTCCCTTCTATCAAAGGATGCATACTATTTAATACTTTTACAGTATTTAAGTGCCAGGAACTGTTTTGAGCATGCCTCATACATTGATTTAATCAAACCTTCCTAACAACCCGTGGGACCAGCATTTCATTTTCTCCCTGCCCCATTTTATAATAGGTGAATTATTTCTGAAAAGTCTTACTGCTTGTTTTTGAGAGAGAAAAGGGGAGGGAAGGAGAGAAATATTGATTTGTTGTTCCACTTATTTATGCATTCACTGGTTGCTTCTTGTATATGCCTTGACCAGAGATCGAATCTACAACCTTGACTCATCAGGACGACGCTCTAACCAACTGAGCTACCCAGCCAGGGCCTTCACAGTTTTTAAGGCCCTTCTCATTTGTGAGATTATTGTACTTCATTTCTCCAATTCAACAATCTCTTATTTCTGTGTGTTATCTCTACTTCAATTAAGCTTTCCCCCTCTCTCATCATATTCAAGTCTGTCTATTGTTCAAGGCTCTAGTTTTTATTTTGGTGTCTACATGTGCCTTAACTCTTAACTTTTCTGAGGGCAAGTATGAAATGGCTCCAAATGGGCTCAAGCAGCAACTTATGTCTTCTAGTGTTTATAACATGTATAGAAATACATTACTATTTTCTAAACTGTTTTCCTTTAATTTTTTATATTAAAGACTTCATCTTGACTTTTTAAAAAAATGAACACAGAAAATGGATTTCACTTTAGAACAATCATTCATTACAAAATTTTTTCTACAAAAAGGGGGCCCAAGTCTGATAGGGTTGAGAGCAATCTGAGCTTTTGGAGAAAATGGGAGATAACCCCGACACCAGAGTGGATGAGGAGAAAAAGCACGATTTACGTGCTCAGCACACAGTAATCCAATTGTAATTCTTTTCCTGTCCAGTTGTCTCTTCTTCTCCCCCCCCACCTTGCTCAAGAGGTATCCCCAACACCAGCACTGTGAACATGCTGAACAGAGCAAAGGAAAGCAGCATTTTCTGATGATGACAACCTCATCCAACTGCTAAGTAATATCAGGGTAGGTGCCCCAAAAATGCTGGGAGTTTTCAGCCCTGCTCCATGGCTTCTATACAGAAACTAGGCTGCCTCTCCCAGCAAGGTTAAGAGGCAAGAACAGGGATGGGCAGAGGATGTAGCCAGTGGGCAGGACCTCACACTAAGGGCACAGACATGCCTTGTTCCATACACAGGGACAAGGGGGAGGGGAAGGGAGGGAGCACACAAATGGACCAATAGGACTGCCATGGGGTAAAGACGGACTTGTATCCTGACTGCTCTTTAGAACCACCTGAAGAACTTTTAAAGCATACACCAAGTTTCCACCTCACACGACCACAGAGTCATCAGCATATTCTGTGAAGTATGTTTCTGGCCCCCCATTTTACAAATAAAAAAATTATGTGTAGCCGTGGCCAGGTAGCTCGGTTAGATACACCAAGCCTGCAGGTTTGCTCTCCGGTCAGGGTACACGCAATCAGCAATCAAGTGAGTGCACAAAGAAGTGGGCCGACAAATCCATGTTTCTCTCTCCCTTCCCCTCCCTCGAAAATCTGTTTTAAAATTTTAAAAAACCCTATTAAAAAAGAATTTGTAAAACTTTGGCACACAGCTAAAAAGATGAAAGTTCAGATCTAAGCAAGCATAATTTGAAAACCTATTTTAAAAGAGCCCTTTAACACTATTTTAACCCTTCATCCTCTTTCCCATCTGCCTATCCCTGGATTTCAGAAGCCTGTTTCTTTAACTCTGCGCAGACCCCTGTAACTACAATGGTCCCTCCTGACCTTAGACCACTCGTTATCGGTATCCCCTCACAATGGACAATGGACTCAAAAGTATGGTAAGGACCAGTCAGGGGAAACATGCTCCCAGTATGCAGGGGGAATGCAAGAATGCACAGGGGCACACTCTTGCCTGCCCAGCACCAAAAGGAGTCAATTTTGCTAAAAGCTTGAGTGTTTTACTGCCTACGTTCCGGTAAGCCTGCCACACGACAGCTATTCACTAAGCACCGTGTCATGCCTTGTCCTGTGCCATCTGCATGTCACAACACCACATTCTCGTGGTATTAACAGTAGCAGGTAGTTGTTTCCTATTGCCATCCCTACTCGGCAAGTTAGAAAAATGAAACTCAATCATTACTTAGCTGGTCCAGTCACCCTGGCTACTGGCTTCAAAGCTGTAGTATCATACTGCTCCCCCAGAACTTGCACCTGGATTAGTTGTTGGGGCAGTCCTTGTCCCATTTCTGCCAGTGCCCATGTGAACTGGGTCAAATCCACCCTCTTATCTCTAAACATGGGCTGAGATTGTGGACACAAGACCTTTTCTAGTTAGTATCTACCTGGTCCTGCAACCCAGGTTACATTGTTCCAGTTCAATCACTGCTGGGCTGTGACTTTGGACAGCTTGTCTAACCGTCCCTGTACTTCAATGAAGTGACATCATGCCTGCTGCCCTGGCTGGTGTGGCTCAGTGGATTGAGTGACGACCTGCAAACCAAAGGGTTGCCAGTTCGATTCCCAGTCAAGGCACAAGCCTGGGTTGCAGGCCAGGTCCATGCTCCCTCCCTGCCCTGGTAGGGGGCACAGCGAGAAGCAACTACACATTGATGCTTCTCTCCCTCCCCCTCTCTAAAAATAAGTAAAATCTTTTAAAAAAGAAATGACTGCTTATTAGATATGCCTCTCTGGAAGATAGAAATTGTAACAAGTTGCTTCCAGAAAACCTGAAAAAGGTCATTCTTTTCCAAGGTAGGTACAACTTACATGTCTCACAATTCAAAAGATGTGCTTTAAATCGTGACAATCACTGAATGGCAATTAAATGGCATTTTACCATTGAGCTGAGAAAGAATGTAGTGGAGAGGAAAACAAGGGCTTTACCTTCAAGGCTGGCCTGGGTTCTGAATGCACCACTTGTGTAGTAAGAGTAATTAACGCGAGGAATGACCTGCCCTCCCTTTACATGATACCTCTGAAGTGGTCACATATCACCTAAGTAAATAGGCCCTGCACAATGTCTGGCAAAGGAATACTCGAAAATAAAACTTCCTCTCCTGGAGGCCACAGCAGGGGCAGGACAAAAAATTCTTAAGATTTTATTTATCTTTAGAGAGATGGGAAGGGAGGAAGAGAAACATCAACATGTGCAACAAACATTGATCAGCTGCCACTCACGAGCCCCAACTGGGGGACCTTGACTGCAACCCACACATATGCCCTGACTGGGAATCTTTCAATTCACAGGCAGGCTGGCGCTCAACCACAGAGCCACACCATTTAGGACTAAAAAAAAATTACCTTTCTTTCCTGACCCACCCAACACTTCCTTGAAGCTTTCAGCACCCTCTGGCAGCTTTTGCTGTTGTCCTCCTCCTCACCCAAGGACATTTTTTCATTGCTTTGAGCGGGAGAAACATTGATGTGAGACAGTGTTTCCAGACACTGGCTTCTAGAAGCCCTGGTCTGGGCATCAAATCCACAACCCTTCAGTTACAGGACCATGCTCCAACCGAGCCTCACCGGCCAGGGCAGGCCACTACTTCCGAAGACTCAGTTCTTAGCTCTCTCCTAATCAGTGTGCTCACCTGTTCCTTAATACTTTCAAAGTGGGCAACTTCCACTCTCAACCTAGTTTCTGGAAGGCAAGTTCATGTCAACTAGATGGCTATACATTGTCAACACAAGTCCTACCAGGACAGCCGGTTCAATGTCTTGTCCCCATTACACCCTGGGGAGCTGGCACATGAGAGCCAGCCATTTCATTAGTGCCGTCTACCACCACCAGCTCCTTGGCCTTCCTGCCAGTACTGGGGACATCCCCCACCCGCTTGCTTATATGGCAGTACGGCTGGGAAAGTCAGATCAGACTGGACCTACTTTAAGTTTTAGAATCCTTTCAGCTTCACCTCTAAAATCCTAGTGCAGTCGCACACTCAATCACTCCTGTCCTGTAAACTTCTACTTCAGATTCTTCACGTAACAGCCTTTCTTTGTGAGCTCCCCTTCACCACCCCACCACCTTGCCATGACTTATTTTCCACCTGCTGCTAAGTAGCTTTTCAAAGGGCCCTCAACCAAAGATTTGTACCCATTCCCCCTAAGTGCCTGTGTGTCATGGACTGCCATGTAGGGAAAGAATGACCTTTAAAAACGATTAGATGACAAATCAGCATTCCAATTTGTATTTACTTGTAAAGCACTCTTGTTGAAACTTAACATGGATTGTTTTATCTAAAAATAAATTTCCCCATAAATTCTGGTGACATAGCCAGCTGGAATGGGTTGAAATAAAGCTATCAGCTGCCTAAGCTGTAAAGGATTAGAAATTGTTTCCTAAGGGAAATTCTTTCAAAAAAGCTTCCAAAATTTACATTTTCATACCGATCATTTCCATCTCCCTATCCAAATAACAAATAGTAACTCTACCCAACCCCAAGGAAATTAGACCATTCAGCAATTTTTCCCCTTGGCTCTGATTTGAAGTTTAGGATCTTGTTAGTAAATAACTAAATACTAAAAAGGATGCTAACTCACCCCAGCTGAAATCTGAGTTAAGTATATACTAAAACAAAGGTGCCTATTCACAGGAGAGGACTTAAAGAGGGGAAAGCCACCTAAGAGACTACTTTTCTGGAGGGCTTAATTTTGCTCTGAAAATGAAATATTCTCCATCTCAGGACCTCTCCAAATGATCACAAAGCAGCAAAGTATCAATGTTTCCAGAGATTTTTCACTTCAAGACTAAGTACACTTACTAACTCATAATAAAACAACTAAATGACCAAATTCAGATTCTAAGACCTTAGGTAAAACAACCTTGAATAATGCTTTTTTATGTATGTCAAAACAAAGGAAAAACTGAAGATGAGAAAATTAATGTTCCATACATATATTTCATGTTAACCTGGGAAACTTTATAGTTGTTAGATGTTCCAGATAATTAAAGAACTAAGTAAGTGATGTCTATATACTGTATTTTGAATTTCTACAATTAGGACAAAGTTGCATGAAAAAAAAAATAAGCTTTCAAAAGAAATTTTCAATCTTTTCTCAGAACCTCACAAGTGTGCTACAGGTGAATTCTTTTGAGGTATGCAATGAGTCTTTAACAAAATAGGATGGAAAGAATTTATGGACTATAAAATCGTTATTTCACACTATCAGATTGTTTTGGTAAAAATATACTCCAACCCAGTTTTTTCTTCAGCTACTTTAATTATAAAAATCTTCTATGCCCCCACCCACCCACAATGGAAAACAGTCCAGTACAAAAATATACAACTGGAGGACATCACCAACTAGATCTTGCAACTAAATCATGTTCAAGATTCAAAAAAATAAAAGCACGTAAGACACAACAGCACTAAGGCAGCAGGCTCTTACATAACCAGGGATTTTTATCACCTGGGGGAACTCCTCCAAACACAGGACTTGATGAGACCACTGTGGAAAACTGAGCCCATGAGCCTGGAATCAGGCTGCACACACTGGGAAAAATTTCTATGATCACCACTAGTGTTACCACTAGTGTTAATAAAACCATTATACTAATATGAACCATGACTACAATAAAAAGGAACCAGGACCCCCCACCCCATCCACTTGAGTATGTCTAACTAAAAGGGTGAAGATGTCATCTTCTGATCACACGATGTTCTTAAAGAACTGTAAAAAGTATGTAACAGTTGATTATCTCATAAAATTAAAATTTCTCTGGCTAATTTATCTTTGTCTTCACCTTCCTGCTTAAGACATGGAGTTCAGAAGTAACCCACAATAAGCTGAGAACCATAGATTGTCACATGCTCCTGAAAGCATAAAAACCAATATAACCCTTAGGTTTCCTTAAATCACCAATAGTGACTTCTAGTGAACACCTATAGTCATTACACCACAGGTCACTTTTAGTGACTGCTTTTATCATTCAACTCAGAGGATACATGACCAAACTGGCTAATGGACTCACTTCAGAACTTTCAATACAGCCACAACTTAAATGTACAATGTAAGAGAGTTTAACACTTTGTTATCATCCATATGTTTTGCAAGCCATATATATTTGTGCTTGGGCTTTTAATCAAAGTGACTGCAAATTTAGAACTGCCCAACCCCCCCTTAACAGTGTCCCCCTCAGACAGTAAGTCTGAGACTGACTTTATCTCAGCTCCTCCATTAGCCACATTATACCCATGATCTATTATCCTCTTCATAAAAGCTTTTCTAACTCAAGCCTCTGGATGTTGTACATTGCCCAAAGAAGTCCATATAATAAATGTCCATTTACAAGATCAGGGTGATTACTGACATACCATTATTACTTCCATGACTTTCTACCTATCTTGCCTTGCTCCTAACAGGAAACAGTATTATTTAGGCAATGAGAAATCGCCAAAACACAAAAGCCCAAAGCCAGAGCTTCCAGCAAATCAACAGGTAATCTCAAGTGTCTTCTGTAAAAAGGTTCATACTGAAATTCACTTACTACCAATTCTCCCTTGGGACACTGATGACTCTCCTCTCTTGTTGACATTTGCATGACAGGTAAAGGACCAAAGGAAGAAATCTGTTTAGGACCTCTATCTTATAAAATATCCTTATAGAGTCAACTCAACACAATGACTGCTTTTTTCACATTAAAGTCACGATAATCCAAAGCAATCATAAAATAGCACATTTAAAGGAAACTAAGCCACAAGACTGTTGTATTATGATTTAATCTAATTGCACAATTTTGAAATTACAGCTCCTCTGGATTTCTAAGAGGAAGGTTATGCATGCCTCCATATTAAACTCTGCACTGTTACATTTGAACCATGTAGTGAGTTTTACATCATAATGGATCAATTTAGAATTCCCATGCAACACCTCAAATTATATAAAATGGAAGCAACTTTTAAAGCTTTGTGGAAAGATCTCATGCTAATGCTAAAAGCCTTTTCATGGGTAACTGGGTTATAATGTACTAGGTTGCTAAACTTGAAAATGTTAGTCACTGAGTACCATGGACTTTGAACTGGCTTCCACTAAAAAAACACACACAAAAGAAACCCCAAAGTGGTAAGAACTAACAATCACTTATGTGACAACCAAAAATTTCCTTCACTTTAAAGGCCTCAATTTTGTTTTTTTAAGATTTGTGTAATCAACTACTTTCCACGGGACACGAACTATGGTAATAGTGGGTTTGAGTATTACACAGTTACGCTATTATTTTATTAATTCAAAAGCACTTTACAAGAAAATATAAGTATGGCTTCCAATAGGAATGTTACACCTGAACTTGATACCAAGCTCACAGACTTTAGTATTGCAAGGAAAAACAGGCTTTCATGTTAAACAACAATTTGTAACCAAAACTTTAATCCCAAGGATTCTCACAAAACATATTACAAATGACAGCATGAAAAAAACTTTTGCACAGTAACTCAAAGTTCAGCTCTACAATGTACCCTTAAACTGGCAGGACACTGGTATCTTGAAGTCTCAAATTTCCAAATGAATAATGTTACAAAGAGCTATGTATTCATAGACAGCAATCACATAAGAAATTTATGACCTAAAGCAAAGAAAGGTAAACTAACTTTCTTGAAACTTCTTAGGTTCTACACTAACTGGACAACCTCTGCCCAGTGTACAAAGACTAGTCGGATTTTTTTAAACCTCTAATCTAATTTAAGGGTGCAGCTTTAATTTTTACCTGCTGGCATGTGTTTGCAGCAGCTTCTGAAGGCTGCTCGTTCTACTACTGCTGCATGTTACATCCCAGCTGTGGAAAGTCTGAAGTTCAATTTTTGCCAGTTTAGTTTCCATAATACTATACATCACACTTTAGCTGGGAGGAGTTAACAGATTTATTATCAGTCTATGCAAGACTAAAGTTCAGAGCAAAACCAATTTTGCTTAAGGGAACATTGTAAAGTAACAATTCTTGGTATTACATGCCTCGTATGATCCATTTCAAACCATAGAGAATTACATCTTTTATGTCACTGTTCCAAGACAAAGGTGAACAGCTAAAACATCTTAAAAATGCACCAAGCTTATGAAGTCTCAAACAAAACTTGAATTTTCTGTACATACTCCTGTCAAATGAAGTTATTTCCTGTACACCACTCCTCTTGAAAACTGGTCTTCTATTTCCTCTCATTTGACCTAGATCGGCTAAAAAAAAAAAGAAAAAGAAAAACAAGTTCCACCTGTAACTTGGTGATAGTGACAAAACAGCAACACACTTTTATGGTAGAATAGACTTAAGACCCATTTCGGTTTTTAATACATTGTGTATGCAAAGTCTTCAACGGTTCAAGTCATTAAAAAAATCTTACCTACGAGACCTAGAGAAAGATCGGGACGGCTTGTGATTTCTCTCCCGAGACAGTGATCTCTCTCTTCTCCTATCTCTAGAAAGGGACCTAAAAACAGAGAAAAGAAAAATAGGACCATTAAGGATTAAATACAACAAATATTTCTAGTAAGTCTTTGAAAACTAAGAGCTGGTTCATTCCTACAACTTAATACTGGTTCCATGTACCACTCACTTCCCTCTTTACTAAAGCCAGTATCTACTACCATGAATCAAGTCATTTCGAAAACAGCTTAGCAACAGCAGTTAACACTGTCATTTCTGAGAATGTGACAAAAAATCATTTACCTGCTCCGGCTGCGGGAGAAGCTTCTCCGTCTTGGAGATCTACAAGCAGAAACAGGAAAGTTAGGCTAATTGCCAATTCGTATTTATGGCGTGAGGCATTTCCCAACTTTTCAATCTCACTGTTGGGCCCAGTGAATGTGCCGGAAGAACTGGCACCCATCGTCCAAAAAAAAAAAAAAAAAAAAAAAAAAAAAAAAAAAAAAAAAAAAAAAAAAAAAAAAAAAAAAAAAAAGAAAAAAAGGCACAGAAGGATTAAGGAACCAAAAGCTCAAGTGAAAAGCAGGTATTCCAACCATGGACTCACTTTAACAAAGAATGTTTCACAGCAGATCTGTCCAATGCAAAACTTCATGTCAAACTAACTTCAGTACCCAAAACACCACACCAAAATGTAGTCCCACAAGTAGTTCCAAAAACAGTACCATAAACCAGTATTTGGAACCCATGCAAACCTGTAAGTCTGTGACAAGACTTAGGTACCAGGTGGATAGTGTAATTTTGTGAAAACGCGGTAGGTGTAAATATTGATGCCATTAAGTGCTTACATTAGAACTGCATTTGTGATCGTCACATTTAAGAGTGTGTTTAGACTTATCAAAATTACCTTAGCTTGGCCCGCTTTCACCCCCAAAATTTTAAAATTTTGAAAACTGTTAGTAAAACCATTTAAAGGTGATAGGAGTCAACAAAATTTTGCTAGAAAGGAAAGCTAAATCTGTTAGTTATTAAAATTTTTAGTTTGGCATCTCACACATGCAAATAAGTTTCATTTGAAGGTCTAAGTTACATTATGAGTTCCCTATCACCCTTAAAAGTTTTATTCAAGCAATATATATGTACATTACCATTCAATTATGCACAGCCAGCCTTTGATCCAGAAAAAAGAATTACTTTAAGCCGCTTACTCCTTATTTTAACCAGCAGTAAACTGTATTAAGCAGGAAAAACTTACTAGTTTTGGGTTTCAACAAGCTAGAAATGGTGAGGTGAGGCTGCCGGACTGACGGCCAGGAAGAATTTGCTGAAAAGGTTTTGCCAGATGTTGCGTTGGATTTAGTTGGTTGGCGAAGGGGGTGTTGTGGATTTTTCCTGCTTTTTTGTTAGCCGAAGGCTGCTGCTGTAGTTGTTGTGAAGACATTTGGTAAATAAACAGCTGAGCTGATTGGCCAGGAATGTGTGGGCGGTCGAGGTGGCTGCTGCCGATTTGGTTAAGGTTGGAGAGAAGGCTGAGAGAAAACAGCATGCTCGGGAACCAAAGGGCGGTGCAACCTGACGACTGGCCATGCCTGGGTCATGTGAAACGACACCAGCCAAGCTGAAATGGGGCGCGCTGGTCACATGACGCTGAAAGGGCTAGTTGACTGGCTAATGCAGACTCAGAGGGTGGTGAGAAGAGACATGATGGTGACTCTGTAACGGGGTTCATTTTTATTAATAGATGGACCAAAAAGCACAAAAAAAAAAATGAAAAACAAGCCATCAGTACAACCATCTATTAGCTAACAAATACTCTTTATTATGATGGGCAACAGTGTGTTGTTTTTCAAAATAGCAAAAGGGGCAAGATTTGGAACTCCTATCTCCTAGAAGGACTTCACTCACCTGTAAGAGGTAAATTCAGTCCTATAGAAACTATTTTGGAGGTTTGAGGAGATGTGGAGTTAGCATCCAGACAACACTGCCTGGGCCAAGAATGATGCCATTTTCAACTATAAAAAAACTGATTTCTCTTCTATTTGGGTTTGAAGAATAGATGACTGGGATTACTTCTTTTAGCCCCCTTTATTGGTCAGTGACTTAAAGTTAGTTTCAGAAAGATTTCTATTTTACCAGTTGTAACATTAAAACAGCTGCCTGATTGATAAATATTACAATCGTGCTAATAGTAGAAAACACATTTTTGTGAAGAGCTAGAGTTGAATGTAATGTTTGTCATTATGGAGTCAAGAAATGGAAAAAGGCCTAAATTGATGTATAAGGGAAGACTTGGAAAGATGCAACTAGAAGATGAACTAGAAGATAGATCCAAGATAGAAGTTACTGACTACCAACATGAACCTAAAGACAAAAGCCAACACTCAGCACAACTCACATACCCCAAACTACACCCAGCAAATGTTTCATAAAAACCTCTGATTCTTCAGTAAGTTAATAACCCACCAACTTTAAGAGAAATACCTGCTCCTATTAGCTACTCCATTACACCAAACCTCTAAACACGCTCTCAAGTACCTGCGACGAGGTGGAGGGCTTCTTCTCCGATAATCATCTCGAGGGCGACGACCCCAAGAGGGAGGTGGACCACGATTTCGACTTCTTTTTTCACCATTCGACAGTTCCACTCTTACTCGGCAGCCACACAGTGTTCTAGGAAAAAACATTAAATTTAAAGCAGCCAAACTGACTTTCTAAAAGATGGGTATTAAAAATAAGGCAAAAAGCACTTCTAGTTAGCTTCTCAGCAAGGAATACTTTGATCTTACCCTATTATTTGCTGGTCTTTCCACCCCCATCCATGTCGGGTAAAGAGCAATCAATAGGACAGAAGACTTTTGGCCATTTATTATCACCCCTTCCTTCAACCATCACACAATAGTGTGATGCAAAAAACTGTAACCACCATTAAGTTTAGATATGCCACCATATTTGGACAGTGATTTGGGAAGAGGTGGGGCCCTGAAAATGTTTCTGTCATCTGCTTAGATAAAGGAGCTTTTTTATACAGCGAAACCATAGACAACTTAATTTTAGGATCTTAAGGATTAGGAGTTTTCCTTGGTTTCACGAATCCAATGGTTTCAAATGCCAAATAAAAGGGCAAAGGCAATGCCTGTTCACTATTAAGACTCGGGTATTATCAGTCAGCTAATAACGTAATAATTACTAAGGAAAACGGCTCTACGCTCCACACTTCCTAAAAGTGATGTGTCAAATATGTAAAAGACAATGGTACAATAAACCCCCACGAAACCTTCATTCAGCTACAATGAACAGTTCATGGCCTTCCTTACTTACAGAGATAGGATCCCACAATTGTTTTAAGAAACAATTCAAAGGTAAGAACACAGTTGACACTGGAGAATTTAATTAAATGTTTTGACCATTTTTTGGATGCAGCTCCCCACTCACCAAAAATTGACTATTAAAACTCTTTATTATTTTCTTTAATGGCCAACTGAATAAAAAAACTTCCTACATATCAACTAAAACTGTTCAGTCCTTTTTTTGGATGGCAAATAAAGTTTATGTAAATCTCCAGTAACATCAATTTCGGATACTCAAGAAACCACTCAGAACCACGTATCTCTAGAAATTTTAAATCTTAGAAACTCAAGCAACATATTTAACTGTTAGTATAAATCAGTGATTAAGTTACCTCCCATCTAGCTCTCGGACAGCATCAGCTGCATCTCGGGGATCTTCAAATTCCACAAAAGCAAAGCCGGGAGGGTTTCTAGCAACCCACACACTTCGGAGTGGTCCATAATAGCCAAAAGCTCGTTCCAATTCAGTCTTGTTACCGTTGTTTCCAAGATTACCTACATAAACCTTACAATCCAATGGACAGGAATCACGATGCATTTCTGTTTAAAAGAAAATTTAATATTTTACCTAAATATTCTACACGATGAAAAAGAATCTTAGGGACCATTGCCAAAATACTAAAAACCAAACAACTAAAATTATCACCCTTGAAACACCCATTTCTCCCTAATTCAGGGGTGTCCAACCTTTTGGAGTCTCTGGGCCACACTGGAGTTAAGAGTTGTCTCGGGCCATTATGTTAAATATTGTGACACATAATCACAAAAAAATCTCATCATGTTTTAAGGAAATTTACAATTTTGTGTTGGGCCGCATTTCAGTCATCCGCATGCAGACCACAGGCTGGACACAATTGTTACTGGTAGCCATCAGGAAGCCAGCACAAATTGCTTGAGGGAAAAAAAAAAAAACCTCCTTGAAAAGTGAAGGAAAACTAAACACTGAAAACACTAGATGAACATTTACTACAGTGTGGACACTGAGTCAGGGACTTTACATGTTATTCCAATTAATCTCAAAAATAAAGCACTTCGACAAAGGAAGATAACCTGCTCAGAAGCAAATTCTGAGGCTCAAAACCACATGAAACAATGCAGAAGATAGTAGATTATGGCTACACCACCAGAAAAATGATAAAAATGTGCCTTGTAAGCCGAAACTTATCCAGCTTCATACCTCAAGCATCAAGACGTCTTAGGTTTTTTAGTTAACGGCAAAGTTATTAGCCCAAATGTCCATCAACGGATAAGCAAAATCGATTATCCATACAATGGATTATTATTCAGGAAAAGTACTTATAAATGCTACAAACATGGACGAGACGAAAGCATGGCTAAGTTATAGAAGCCAAACACAAAAGTGCGTATGTTAGGATTCCAACCATTATTATACGTCCAAAACAGGTAAATCCAGAAAAAGATTGGTGGTTACATTTGTTATTCAGTAATTAACTGCACTTTAAGGGTTTGTATTGAACTACTGAGAGTCGCTAGGCAACGATCCCAATCGCCTTGCAAGGCTAGTTTCAATTTCATTGAAGAGCGGCCTCTTCAATAACTGAGCTCAAGGGCTTTTTCTTTCATAAACGCCACGTTCTTCTCACTTTGGGCTTATCCAATGGAAAAAAAACAACCACCCAGAAACATCCTGTTTGCAAGACCCCACCCTGTGCCCAAGAGTCGAGACCAAACTACTACTTCCAGGTCTACGGATTTATGGGAAGCTGCTACAAGAAAAATACTGCCTACAGAAAATTGATTTAAAGGAAAAAAAAAAAAAAACCTAGGTTCAACGTGCAAAAAGTGAGGTCAAATTAGAATAACATGAAAACAAAGGTGAGTACAGAAAACGCTTATATATACCGAAATGCCCAGTCTTGATTAGTGACTTGTAGAAATCCTAGAAGCTTAAGAAAACGTGGGGCCAAAAAAGGCGCCATAAATTGAAAGACCGCGCGGCCTGGAGTACTGTACGACTACCGGCCCTCCTCTCCGCCTCAACTCTTGGGTAATTCCAAACTCCGATTCACCTCCCAGTAAAGATTTACAGACACCTCCACTTCAAGGCCCGGATACGGCCTTGGGTGGGCATTAAGGCCCCGCCACCGCCCCGTGCTGAACGTCACAAAATGGCGGCGGCGTCCCTTTGTCTCAATCTGGCGCCGCCATTGGGCCTGCCCCACCTCGGAACTGGTTCAGTTTCATTCCTCTCTTCACTCCTGTGGAAACTGGCCTCTTACCGAGATCTTGAATTAAGGACGCGACGGCTTAAATCCACACACCTTCCGACTGCTCCTCCGCTCTCCTCCGCCCGGCTGCCACAGATGCCGTCCCCTGCCCGGCGTCCACGAAATGGCGGACCACCGCCTTCTCCTTGCCCTAATTTATAGGGCATGCTGGAATCACATGATTGGACGGGATCGCCCAATCAGAGGCCGGGAAGGCCTTGACGTAGCGGCTACAAACGCCACGAACCGCCGTTGCTGGGAGCGCGCTCTGGCCGCGCCGCCTGAACCGTGGAGGTGCGAGCTGCCGCGCTCTCGTGACCCCAAACCTGGAGCTGGCTCGGGTGTTCCCCGGTTTTCGAGCTCCAGGTTATTCTCAGTCTCCTCTCCCTCATCTCCAAATTGGAGGGAATTATTAACACTACTGCCACCACTTCCCAAAGCTCCTAATGAGATGTAGGTGTTAGATGAGTCCATTACTTGATCCTCGTCAGCGGTTTAGTCTTAAGACCCTCGCGTTTACAACTGTGCGTCGGAGTTGCGCCCAAGGTCACTGAGTGATGTGACCGAGCTGCGACCAGATTGTGCCCGCCACGTCCTACACTTAGGGGAAAGCCCGATCCTGGAAGGTATGCCCAAGTCTGGCTGGTTTCCCACCCCTCGCCCAAACTGCAGGATTTGGCAGAGACGGGTGGCGTTGTCAGCCTGGCCTCTTAAAATGCTTAATAGAACCTCAAAGACAAATGATCCCGGTCAGCCGTCTGGAAATTATCACCTTTAGCGAATAACAATAAAATGAAGTTCCTGAATAAGATTGAATTTAAATTCTGAGCTCCCAAACAAACACCAGAAAGGCACCTGTGGTTTTCTTCCTGGAAAAGGGGGTAAGGGTGGGGTCCGCGGGCCAGTCACACTTTCCTGTTTTCCACTCTCCGTAGGAAGACCGAGCCGCGGGAATAATTAACTATTAGGAGTGAAATACTGCAATGGTGTTAGAAAAATCACCAGATCTCCCTTTCCCGAACAGGGAGCTCAGCTAGGAAGTTTGTCTGGTGCCCTCAAACCTTCCTCCCGACCCCCTTGCAGTAGTCTGACTTACATATTGCTAAAATATATTTAAATCTGCTTTCAAGAAAAAAAAAAAAAAAAGCAAAAATGACCTATGTTTTCAGTCATTAGCTGAAAGGTATGCCAGTTATTTCTCTTATCTCTCCTAGATGTTTTCCTTTGAAGGCTTATCTCTCTAAAAGGTTTTTAAGTAGTGAGGGAAAAACAGGAAGATTTAATCAGCCGAGCCTTCGCTTCCTCTCTTGTAAAGTGGAAATTTCATATCTCAGAGGAAGAAGGGGAATGGGAACTCCGTTGCTGAGCTAGGCCCTGTGCTGACCTTACCTGGGGTGTTGGAGGGGAGCTGAGGGTTCTAGCAAACCCTCTCTTTCACTTTTTTCTTTTCTTCCATTCTCTAAATGTTTTTCTCTTCTGGCTCACTCATGTTTGCCTTTGCTTGCTCCCCTCCCCTGTGTAAGCTTTTCTTGTCTTTGTAATTTTTTCTTCTGCCAAAGCCAAGTCAGATAGTCCTGGATTTGGACTCTCTGCCCCACTGCCAGCTACTGCTCAAGGGTCTTGAAAAGAACCCCTTAACCTGACAGAAGCAGTCCCCTCTCTGTGACATGGGGTAACCATGCCAGCCTCGCAAGGTTGTCAGGTGCCGTTGCCTCCCACAGGAACTTCTGCTTTCCTCTTTTGTGGTCCCTGCTGCATCCCCAGGGCCTGGAAACAAATCTGGCACACACACAGCACAGGCCATCGATAAATGTTTGTTTCATTATTTAATTGATTAAAAGAAATACGTGTGTAAATCACCTGGTACAATCTTTGTTCAAAAAATGCTAACTCTTTTCAAATGTTCCTTTCACATCTCGGTAGCCCGTCCTTTCCCACCATTTTCCCTGTTTCTGTTTTTGTGTACTACTAGTCTAGCATGCATCTTCCAATGAAGCTCTCTTAATCCCTCCAACTGTATTTGGGAATGACATTTTGAACATCGTCTTATCCGCACATACTTCCCACATTCTGGTAACTTCAGCCAAATGAATTATACATTTAAATTCTGGAGTATTTTAATGTTTCTGATTTTTTGAATTATATTTTATTGTTTATGCTATTAGAGTTGTCCCAATTTTTCCCTTTGCCTCCCTCTACCCAGCCCCCACCCACACACCCTCTGTTCCTTTGATTTTATTTGACCACCAACCATTCTTGTCTAGGTCCTAGAACCACGTGTCATTTCAAGAGGAACTATCAGAATGTCTTGGTAGGGACCGGGAATGAGAGCATATGTTGTAGTGAACATCTCTTGATTTTCTTGGGGGAACTAACTTTCTCACAAGTAAACCATGTTATTGATTCAGGTATGGCTGGGCCCTACCACCCACTTTTTCATGGGTAGGGACATGACCATCCATGGTTAATTAAATCATGTCAGTTCTTAGCCCCCACTTCCACTCCC
Organism: Macrotus californicus; assembly: GCA_007922815.1. Classification (NCBI taxonomy): domain Eukaryota; kingdom Metazoa; phylum Chordata; class Mammalia; order Chiroptera; family Phyllostomidae; genus Macrotus; species Macrotus californicus. The sequence goes on along the minus strand of VMDR010002920.1, from coordinate 35,394 downwards.
ATTAAAAATGATGATTTATCCAGCGCTGGCTGGTGTGGCTCAGTGGATTGAGTGCCGGCCTGCAAACCAAAGGGTCACAGGTTAGATTCTCAGTCAGGGCACATGTCTGGGTTGCAGGCCTGGTCCCCAGCAGGAGGCGCTCAAGAGGCAACCATGTTTCTCTCCCTCTCTTGCTCCTTCCCTTCCCCTCTCTGGAAGAAACACATAAAAATCTTTTCTTTTCTTTTTTTTTTTTTTTTAATAAGATGACTAATCAGAACAGAGTTGTGCTCATTTCCTCTAACTAGTGGGGTCCTGAGCCAGGGCAGCCATCCTGTTTCCAGAAGGGAAGAAGCAGCCTGTGGTAGACCCAACCTTAAGTCAGGGAGAGCTGAGAGATGGTAATAAAGAGCCCTGGACCTGTCCTTGAAGAAGCCTGAACCTAGTTCCACTTCTGGAATTCTGTTATTTGAACATCCAAGTTCCCTGTCTCTTTCCACAACTTGCCTAAGCCACTTCAAGTTGATTTTTTTCCCATCAAGTGCATACAGAAAAACTCCAAACATAGAAATTACTCTGACACACTTTCTCACTCTCTCAAATTGAGAACCATGGCACTAAGGTATCTTCCAATTCTAAAAAATTCACCCATTACAAATAAACAGTACATTTTTAATTTAAGAAAAAAGAAGTTACTGATAGCCAGGCATAATACCTATGTACAATAATTTGTACTTTAAATACTGTGGTTAACTTCAAGGAAAATCCAATAAGAGTATGGAACACAACAATAGTTCAGCCCTGGCTGGTGGGGCTCAGTGGATTGAGAACCAGCCTGTGAACCAAAAGGTCACTGGTTAAGGGCCTGCAAGAGGCCATTGGTGTTTCTCTCCCTCTCTTCTTCCCTTTCCCTCTCTTTAAAAATAAATAAATAAAATCCTTAAAAAAAAAAAAAACCTTACAAATAAACAATAGTTCATTAACTACTCGGTTCAATGTCCTGGCAGGAAGCAGATAGCACAATCAACAAAGGGTGGGTTACAGAGGTATGGGCAGGGTTAGGGAAACCCACAAAGGAAGGCAGGACTCCCAGAGGCAGCTCTTAGGCCCAAAGGGGCAAGAATGAGCAGGGTTACTAAAACCAGGCAAGTGCTGTAGCTATGAAGAGAGGCCATTATGGCCTTAAGTAGAGGAACTGTGGCAGCCCGGTTGTTTGTGTGGAGGGAGGGGTGGGAGTGTGTTTGTTTTTGTGTTGTTTGTTTGGAAGGGAGCAGGATCAGAGGTGGAAGAACTGGACTACTCTCTTTTCCATTGTTTAGTGGTACCTCCTGCAGTCCAAAACCATCTGGAAACCTGAGAGCAAGAGAGCTGGGTGATGCCAGCCTAGAAGTGAGCCTCCCAGGACACAGAGCAGAGAAAACTGGAAAGCTAATCCAGGACCGTGCTGTTTAATACAGAAGCCATTAGGCACATGAAGCTGAGTCCTAAATGAGATGTGTTATATTGGGTTGGCCAAAAAGTTCATTTGGTTTTTTTCCATAAAATGGCTCTAGTAGCACTTAGTTGTCTTTAGCTTCATTAGAAACAATTCTGTTAGATTGTACTGTGACAGGTGTCATGTCAGCATGCATTTATTTATTTATTTTAAAGATTTTATTTATTTTTAGACAGAGGGAAAGGGAGGGAGAAAGAGGGGGAGAAACATCCATGTGTGGTTGCTGTTCACGCACCCTAATGGGGACCTGGCCTGCAACCCAGGCATGTGCCCTGATTGAGAATTTAACTGGCAACCCTTTGATTCGCAGGCCAGCACTCAACCACTGAGCTACATCAGCCAGGGCAGCATGCATTTTTTTAAAAAAGCTTATCCAAATAGGTGTATTTTTGTGTAGCCATTTTAATATTGAAGATGGAAGAAAATACACAACATTTTTGGCATATTATGCTTTATTATTTCAAGAAAGGTAAAAACGCAACAAATGCAAAAAAGATTTGTGCAGTGTATGGAGAAGGTGCTGTGATTGATCAAATGTGTCAAAAGTGGTTTGCAAAGTTTAATACTGGAGATTTCTTGCTGGACACTGCCCCACAGCCGGTCGGGTAGATCAATTGAAGTTGATAGCGATCAAATTGAGACATTAATTGAGAACAATCAACATTATACCACACAGGAGATAGCTGATATACTCAAAATATCCCAATCAATAAAGTTATTGGTGAAAATGAAAAATGTGTCTTTTATTTTACAGAAAAAAACCATACAAACTTTTTAGCCAACCCATAAGTATAAAATATATGGTGGGTTTTAAACAGTATAAAAAAAGAAAAGATTGTAAAATATCTCATTATAATTTTTTAAAGATTTTATTTATTTATTTAGACAAGGAGGAAGGGATGGAGACAGGGAGAGAAACAATGTGTGGTTGCCTCTCATGCACCCCCTACAAGGGACCTGGTTCGCAACCCAGACATATGTCCTGATTGAAAATCAAACCGGTGACCCTTTGGTTCACAGGCTGGCGCTCAATCAACTGAGCCACGCCAGCTAGGGCTCATTATAAATTTTTATATTGATACATGTTGATATAATATTTTTGATGTATTAGTTTTAAAAACTATATTATTAAAATTAACTTCATCTATTTCTACTTTTTTAACTGTGGCTACTAGAACACTTAAAATTATATGTGTGGCTCACATTATATTTCTATTGGGTAGTGTTGCTCTACCAGGAAAAATGGAAAATAACCACACACAATTACAACAAATAATCATTTAAAAACTCATTTTAACTGTACAGTTTTACTTATATGTGGAATCTAAAAAAAAAAAAAAAACAAGAAAAAAATGAGCAAACAAAATAAAACAGACTCATAGAAACAGGGATGGTTGCCAGAAGGGAGGTGTTGCAGAGGGGTGGGTTAAAAAGGTGAAGAGGAAAATAGCCAAAAATATGCTAAGTTTAAAGATGGAGGTGTAGGTAGATATGCTTTGCTTCCTCACACAACCAAAAGAGGACAACAACAAATTTAAAAACAAAAAACAACCAGAACTGCCAGAAAACTGAAACGTATAGAAGTCTGACAACCAAGGGGTTAAACAAGAAACTTTCAGACTGGTAGGAGGGGCGGAGATGGGCATCCAGGGTGGAGAGGACCCATGGCAAGGCAGCGGCTAGAGGACTGAGGCGGGAAGGGGCTGGCAGAGTGGGTGGTCCCACATTTGGGTGCAGATAAACTGGAAGGAATAACTGGGGAGTGAGACAGAATGCACAACCCAAGGTTCTAGCAAACGGAAATAAATCCTCAAAACCTGTGACTGAAAAAACCTGTGGGTGTTGTGGCAGTGGGAGAAACTCCCAGTCTCACAGGAGAGTCCATGAAAGACCCACAGTGTCCTAGAACATATACAAATCCACCCACCTGGAAATCAGCACCAGAAGGGCCCAATTTGCTTGTCGGTAGTGGAGGAAGTGACTGAAAGCCGGCTGAGAGCAGAGCAAGTAACATTGTTCCCTCTCAGACCACTCCCTCACATACAGTGCCACAACACAGGGACAAGGGTTGCCCTGCCCTGGCAAATACCTAAGGCTCTGCCTCTTACAACATAATAGGTGCACTGAAACAAAGAAATATGGCCCAAATGAAAGAAGAGATTGAAACTCCAGATAAATAACTAAGTGATGAGGAGATACCCAGCCTATCAGGTGCAGAGTTCAAAACAGTGGTGCTCAGGATGCTCACAGAATTGGATGAATATGGTCGTAAAATAGAGGAAAAAGTGAATGCTATGAAAAGTGAAATAAAGGAAAAGGCATAGGGAATCAACAATGACAAGAAGGAAACTGGGACTCAAATCAACGGTCTGGAGAAGAAGAAAGAAAGAAACATTCAACCAGAACAGAATGAAAAAAAAAAATTTCAAAAAAATGAGGAGAGGCTTAGAAACCTCCGGGACATCTTTAAACGTTCCAACATCCAAATCATAGGGGTGCCAGAAGGAGAAGAGGAAGAGCAAGAAATTGAAAACTTATTTGAACAAATAGTGAAAGAGAACTTCACCGATCTGGCAAAGGAAATAGAACTCCAGGGAGTCCAGGAAGCCCAGAGAGTCCCAAAGAAGTTGGACCCAAGGAGGAACATACCAAGGCACATCATAATAACATTACCCAAGATGAAAGATAAAGAGAGAATCTTAGGAGACAGTAATCTACAAAGGAGTGCCCATCAAACTGTCAGCTGATCTCTCAAAAGAAACCTTACAGGCAAGAAGGAACTGGAAAGAAGTATTTAAAGTCATGAAAGGCAAAGACCTACATCTAAAATTACTGTATCCAGCAAAGCTATCATTTAGAATGGAAGGGCAGATAAAGTGCTTCCCAGATAAGGTCAAGTTCAAGGAGTTCATCATCACCAAGCCATTATTGTATGAAATGTTAAAGGGACTTATCTAAGAAAAAGAAGATGATCAAAACTATGACCAGTAAAATGACCACAAACTCACAACTATCAACAACTGAACCTAAAAAAACAAAAACAAACTAAGCAAACAGCTAGAAAGGGAACAGAATCACAGAAATGGAGATCACATGGAGCATTATCAATGGGGAGGTGGAAAGGGGGAGAATGGGGGAAAAGGTACAGGGAATAAGAAGCATAAATGGTAGGTACAAAATAGACAGGGGGAGGTTAAGAATAGTATAGGAAATGGAGAAGCCAAAGAACTTAAATGAACAACCCATGGACATGAACTAAGGTGGGGGTGGGGGGATGCAAGGGTGGGGAGCAGGGTGCAGGGCGTGGAGGTGGATAAAGGGGAGAAATAATGGGACAACTGTAATAGCATAATCAATAAAATGTACTTTTAAAAATCCCTCATTGAGTTGTAAAATAAGGATACTAGCATCTCAGATCTGATGTGAGCAGATTGTAAAAGGTGCTTTGATGTGTAAAGCATCTATAGAAGGCTTTAATCAAGGGGAAATTTGAAGAAGTAAAAAATATAAAGAAGGAAATAAAAATCACCTGTAGTCATAACTAAAGAAAAAATAACTATAATTAATTTTTAAAGAATTATAATAAGACTATGCTTATGATTTTTAAGTCCCTATCTCTTAGAGATACATGCGGAAATACATATACATGAAATGATATGATGGTCTGAATTTGCTTCCAAATAATACAGAGATGGGGTAAGTGGATTGAGGATAAAACAAGATTGACTGTGAGCTGGGAATTGTTGAAGCTGGATGATGGACAAACAGGGTTCATTATACTCTCCTGTCTACTTTTGTTATATGTTTAAAATTTTCCATAATAAAAAGGTCAAAAAGTGGGGTGAGGGGAGACAGAGAGAAGCCACAAGAGAAGAGCAGGAAGAGAAGGAGAAAAAGAATAATTATACTCTTGATGTCTAAATAGTGGAGTATTTTATAGATTACTGGACATTTACATTCAGTAATTCAGAAGAGACAGGTTAACTCCTAGCTTCTTCCCTAACGCCTTTCCTTCCAGCCATACATCTCTGCCTGCCTCGAGAGGGAGGCCCGCCTGGCACCGAAGACAATAGATGTTCATCAAAAATGAGCATGAAAGCTCTCATTCCCAGCCCCTCCTTGGTCTTAAAGCAGAGAGAGATTAAGCTCCGTGGGGACCACTGGCCCCTGCACCCGGCCCCTTTCCAGCCCGCCAGATCTAGGAAAAAGTGAATGTACCCAGATAAAGTCTCACTCTCCAGGCGACCTGTGGTTCATGACTTTTTGTTGTTTGCTTTTGCTTTTCAGTTTAAGGGGCAGGGCCAGCAAATGAACACTGCTCATGATGGTTATAGTTCGTAGTTCTATGAAGGTTATATTTTCTCTCATTCACCATGTTGTGTCCTGGCAAAGTTTAGTCCTCTCCGAGTGTGCCACAGAAACAGAAAGCTTGGGACACACTGAATCAGCAAGGAGGAGTTATGTACATAAGGAAAACGGGCAAGGCTGGTGGCCATTTTGCAGGTTTTAAGAGGATTCACTACTATTCTTAGCTCTTGCCCCCCCCAAAAAACACCTACAAGACCCCACACGGGTAACAGAGCAATGCAGGCATGATCCATTCTTCAAATATGTATTTACTATATATTACATATAACATAGTGTGTGTGTATATATATATTGAATAAAAAGTTTAAAAAAGCTACATATCAAAGTGATAGCATTTACCTCTAGATGGTGAGATGGTTGAGGATTTTTAGCTACTTGTTTCTCTGTGTGGTCTAATTTTCTATAGTTATATTTTAATGAAAATTTATAAAGTATCTTTTTACTGAAGAGTCAAAACATCTAAAATATACTTTGGCTTTAAAACTTTCATTTTAAATTGGTCCTCAGTTTCCAATAATCCTCAGCTAATTATCTAATTTCTTTCTAGTTTGAGCTGCTAAGTGACCCCTAAAGTGTGTGGGTTAGCTGAGAGCGTCTGAGTCATTCCGTCCCCCTCACACTGCCCCCACCAAGTACGTTTCTCCGCATGCAACAGCCTCCACCGACCCCACACACACAATAATTTCCACCCTGTGGCTTCCTCTGGAATGTACCTGATTTATAAAATGTAATTGCAGCACTTGAAACAAGTGGAAACCGGGATACAGAGAGGTTAAGTAACTTGCCCAAGGTCGTACTTGTCAGGAATGGAGGTGGGATTCTGTCCCCAAGCCTGGCTCTGCAGTCTAGTGATAACTTGAGGAATGGGAAGCTGCAATGCTCAGAAACTGTGGCCCTTTGGAAAGATCATGTTTAGCATTTCTGAGGGGTGTGTTTGTTTTTTCAGTTTCCCACATTCCTCCAGGAACCCCAAGGAACTGCATGTTACGTGAACAGACGTCCCCCTCGCTGTGCTCTACCCCCTGAGGAGCTCAGTTCTTGAGCCTCTTTTTCTGATTTCAGCTCTACCCTCTTCCCCCTTGGTGGCCCTGAACTTCAATGCCTTCCTCAGTGTATTACCTTATTTGGTTCTAGAGCCACGAAGAGATCTGGAAAAGGATCCAGGCCAGAATAAAGATTGCTTGTGCAGCTAGGGGTTGAGAAATCTTTTTTCAGTGACTCAGGCTCACGCTCAGGAAATCACAAACACAGGGAAACAAGCTTGGCCTCAAAAGCAACTATCAGAAGCAACTGAAGAGGGCAGAGTGGAAGGGTCAAGATATCAAATGTGTGCTTAATCCTGCGTTTTTAAATGGATTTGTCTTTATTCAGCTGTCCTTCCTTTCCTTCTTTCCTGAGTCTCTGCAGTTTACACATCAATCCAGAAACATTTAGGTGGCTAGTGCCATAGCTATCATAATTTAACATGTGCTTAGATGTAGCCTTTACAACCTTTTAAAGTCAATTCAGACTGGCTCTCTTCCTCCTTCTCTTCCTTTCCTCTCTTTTAACTTTGAAACTCTCCAAGGAAGATGTTCTTATTATCTCCATTTTATGAAAACACAGAGGCATAAGAGGTGAAGTCACTTGCCCAAGGTCCCAGAGCTCAGAATGACCAGAGACAGTGTAATGCCCCTGCAGTCAAGATGCTCACCACAGGCCCACACTGCTGCTAAGACCCCAGGTGTCTATGTCCTTATCACTTGACCTAAGGCATTTCAGCCTGTGGGTCCCTTCCTCTTTCATTTCTGTTCCCTCCCTTCCAGTTTTGGAGTTCCCAGCTCTGGCTCCTCTTCTCAGTGCCCTTCAGAGTACTTCTTCCTCTGCTGCTCACTGATGCAGGAGCCCTCAGCTTCCCTTCTGGTCTCTTCCTGGCTCCCTGTGTATCTCTGTCCATAAAGGACCCAAGTTCTTTGCTTTATCTTTGCTGGAGTGCTTATTCCTTTATTCGTGAGCCATGCACCCAAATGCACATGCTTCTTTCCTATGCCTCTAGAGTACCTCAGACCCCAGTTCACTATTTTTCCATCCCTGACTCCTCAACTGAGTCTCTCTGCCTCCAGGCCACGCTCCACTACCACAAATCTCAGGGCCTTCTTACGTGGCCCTGTTTATCTCCTAGTTTTTCCTTTCCAGAAACAAGCTGTTACCTCCGCAAACAGTCCCTTTTGCTGGGAATGAGCTTGCCTGGATTTTGCAAACTTTTGATCCCAACAGTAAGAAATACACATGACATCACAAACCAGTGCCCACAAGTACATGACCCAATGATAGGCAGTGTCTAGGCTGTCTCAACTGTTGTTGACAACATGATGTTCATGCTCAAGTTATTATATAGGTGCCAGGTCACACTGTTACTGGACAGGCACTGGCCGGGAGTGGGTCTGCCTCAGGATGGCCTTTAATGTGTGGGCTCTTGACTTGGTATAGGAAAGATTTCACAGCATGAGTCCAGGTGATTTTGAGAATTCATTTATTAAGCCTAGGGACAGAGAAACAAAGGGAAGACTTAGGGTGAAAGAAGTAACAGGAGAGAGCCGAGGCGGGGCTGCTTTGGCTCCCTAGAAAAGTTATAGGAAAGCAGTGAGCCAAGGCGGGGCTGCTGTTAGCTTAGCTGTAGGTCAGAGAAGAGGGGACCCTGGAGATAGGATCGGGTGTAAGCCCAGGTCGAGCTGCCACTGCCCACTGCTCCCCCCGCTGCAAGTCTCCTTGAGACCCTTAGAAGAAGAAATAAAAAGTTCAGGCTTCCAGTCAAGATGGAGGTGTAGGTAGACACACTTTGCCTCCTTGTACAACCACAGGAAGGATCACAACTAACCTCAAAACAAAAACTACCCAAAGCTTCTTAACTGTATGAAAGTCCTACAATCAAGGATTTAAAGAAGCCATATTCATTCAGATGGGTAGGAGGAGGGGAGATAGGGAGCCGGGCCAGGGAAGAAGTGGTGTGGTGGCGGCAGCAGGACAGGTGGTCCCACACTCATGTGTGGTGGATAAAAGTCGGGAGGGACACCTTAGGAACAAGTGATCCCAGCCCCAGGCCAGATCGCTCAGCCCAGGATTTCAGCGCTGGGAAGATAAAGCCTCATAATTTCTGGCTATAAAAACAAGTGGGGGTTGGGGCAGCGGAAGAAACTGCTGGTCTCTTGAAAGAGTCCTCTTAGAGGGCCTGCATAGTCCTAGAATATATGCAGACCCACCCATTCTGGGAACCACCACCAGGGCAGCAGGTAGAGAGGCACCAGTCACATACGGGAAGGGGGGTGAAACGACTGGAAATGGGGCAAGTGCCCAGAAAGCCTTCAGAAGCCAGACAGCAGCATTGTCCCCTCTCTGAGCCCTCTCCCACATTCAGAGCCACAAAGTGATGAAGCACATTGTCCCACCCTGGGGAATACCTAAAGCTCTGCCCATTGCAATGGGTGCACTAAGACAGGGAGTCAATGCAGCTCTACCTAATTCACAGAAAGAAACATGGGGAGGCTGCCAAATCAAGGAGACAGAGAAACATGGTCCAAATGAAAGAACAGAACAAAACCCCGGAAAGAGAACTAAATAAAATGGAGGTAGCCAACCTATCAGATGCAGTGTTCAAAACACTGGTGATGAGAATGCTCAGAGAACTCTCTGAATACGGTAAAAGCATAAAGGAAAGAATGAAGGCTACACTAAGTGAAATAAAGAAAAATCCACAGGGATTCAACAGTGAAGGGAAGGAAGCAGGGGTTCAAATAAACAGTTTGGAACATAAGGAAAAAATAAGCAACCAACTAGAACAGAATGATGAAGCAAGAATTAAAAAATGAAGAGAGAATAAGAAGACTGGAATATCTTCAAATCATAGAGATGCGAAAAGGAGAAGAGGGGAAGAGCAAGAAATTAAAAACTTATTTGAAAAAAATAATGAAAGAAAACTTCCTTAATTTGACAAAGGAAATACACATATAAATCCAGGAAGCACAGAGAGTCCCAAACAAGTTGGACCCAAAGAGGACCACAACAAGACACATCATAATTAAAATGACAAAGGTTAAAGATAAAGAGAGAATCTTAAAAGCAGCAAGAGAAAAGGAGACAGTTACCTACGAAGGAGTTCCCATAAGACTGTCAGCAGATTTCTCAAAAGAAATCTTTCAGGCAAGAAGGGGCTGGCAAGAAGTATTCAAAGTGATGAAAAGCAAGGACCTACATTCAAGATTACTCTACCCAGCAAAGCTATCATTTAGAATGGAAGGGCAGATAAAGTGCTTCCCAGACATAGTAAAACTAAAGGAATTCATCATCATCACCAAGCCCTTATTATATGAAATGTTAAAGGGACTTATTTAAGAAAAAGGAGAAGATCAAAACTATGAACATTAAAATGACAACAAACTCACAACTATCAACAACTGAATCTAAAAAAAACAAAAACAAACTAAGCAAACTAGAAGAGGAACAGAATCATAGATAGGGAGATCATTTGGAGGGTTAGTGGGAGGGAGAAGGGAGATAATGGGGAAAAATGTACAGGGATTAAGAAGCATAAATGGTAAATACAAAATAGACAGGGGGAGGTTAAGAATGGTATAAGAAATGGAGAAGCCAAAGAACTTATATGCAACCCATGGATATGAACTAGGGGAGGACTGCTGGAGGGAGGGGTGGTACTGGGCAAAGGGGGGCAAAGGAGGAAAAACTGGGACAACTGTAATAGCATAATCAATAAAATATATTTTAAAAAAGTTCATGCCTGAGAAGGGGCGTGGGGATGTTGAGCTGCGTCTTTGTTCTTAGGTCTTTTTATCTTTATTTTCCTGTGGGTGAGAATCTTAGGGGAGGGTTCCAGCAGAATATTCATTAGCTTTCCAGGTGCAGTTTTAATATGTTGATGCATCAAAATGAGTGCATAGGGGGTTTGGGGAATATTCTTTGGTCTATATACTGTTTTACTTTTATCTTGGGTCTGCCTGGGTTTTAATGGGGGTTTTGTTATTCGTTCCCCTGACTTCATGTGTCCTTGGGTTTAGCTGGCACAAATGATATTAATTGGGTCTCTGTTCTCTATCTTCCAGACTGGGGAGATTTAGGCTATGGTTCTTTGGTTAGGGAGGAGAGGTATAAACCATTTACTCTTAAGTGTCTTTGGTTAGGGGAGATACAGTAAGTTTTTGCAATTTACCAGCTGGCTGAAAATTGCTCAAACTATTGGGCCATGTTTAATTTTCTTATCTCAGTTTCCCTATTCCACTTGCCCAGGAATTTTCCTAGCTTCTTACTATTTTGCCTCAACACCAGTTAAAGATGTAATCCAGTTTGTGTCCACATCCAGAAAAGTTATTCCAAGTATTTTGCACAGTTCAGCCTGGATTCTAGCTAATCACAACAGTCATGGGAGGGTGGCAAGAGAAGAGACTGGGGGCTGTGGGTGGTTGGAAGACAGGTGGGGGTGGGATTTCTCAGAGCAGCAGCTATTTACCAATGAATGCAGAAGTATTTGAATATTTAACCACTGCTGCCTCTGTTTTAAAGCCTTCCAGCTGACCACCAGCCCTGTCTACCTCTTAGCTCCTATGTCCCTGACTGACTCCACCATCTAAACTCACTTTCAGATTCATGGCTTTTCTGCCACTTGCTACTTTCTGCCCCATCCTTGTTTGGAAAGGAGCCCAGGAGGTCCCCCCTAATTAATTCTTATTCCTGAAGGAAAAGCAATATGCTCAGACAGAAGTCAGTGAAGGGGGCTTTCATGGCAAAGGAATGTGTTGTGTTCCAGACAGTTGGGCCACAGTGTTCAGCTTCCACCCCATACCAGCAGGTACTAGGCCAGGCAGCACAGCAGCCTGCAGACACTGCTAATGAATGACCTTGCTGCAGATGAGGGCATTAATGGCGGGGAGATGAAATGTTTCTCAATAGATTCTGATCATATTGCTAGGAAGCAGGTGCCCAGTACGTATTGTGGCAAGTCTTCAGCGTACCTTGGCTATTGAATCCATTTATTTTAGAAGCAACCTCTTACCATGTTTCTTGATTGCTGGCTGAGATTGAGACCCTGAACAACTTCCCTAAGCTCTTTTGAGTCTCACAGTCATATCTTTCATATTGCAAAATGGGAAAACAAGAATGACCTATCTGGGTCAAAAAGGTGTATGAGGCCCTGGCTGGTGTGGCTCAGTGGATTGAGTGCTGACTTGAGAACTAAAGGGTCGCTGATTCAATTCCTAGTCAGGACACATGCCTGGGTTGCCGGCCAGGTCCCCAGTAGGGGGCGTGGGAGAGGCAACCACACATTGATGTTTCTCTCCCTCTCATTCTCCCTTCCTTCCCTTCTGTCTAAAAATAAATAAATAAAATCTTTTTTTAAAAAGGTATATGAAGATTTAAATTCTCAAGAGCATTGGGATCTCCTTTGAATGTCATGGGGACTAAACTACAGTAGACAAGAAGACAAGAGGTGAATAAATTAAACACCTAATCTCCTTTTTTAAAATCCTCACCTGAGGATATGTTTATTGATTTGAGAGAAAGACATGGAAGTAAGAAACATCGATTGGTTGCCTCCTACACACACTCTGACTGGGGATCAAACCGGCAACCTTTCCGTGTATGGGACAACGTTCCAACTGACCGAGCATCTGGCCAGGGCTCTAATCTCCTTTTTAGTGGGAACTGCATTTAGGGTAACTACATAATCTCAGTTGATGAGAATGAGAGAAAGCTCTATTTTACTGAAGAATGTTAGCTAGTCCATGTAAAAATAATGTTAGAAAGATAAAAGCATTTTGCAAGCTCTAATAAAATTGATTCAAGCAAGAATTGTCAACTGGTATTAAAATCATTTCATAATCCACCTATTAGAATGTCTAAAATTAAAAAAATCTGACCACACTAAATGTTGGTGGAGATATGGAGGAGTTGGAACCTCATTTAACGCTGGTGGGAATGTAAAATGTACAACCACTTAAGAAAACAATTTGGCAATTTCTTAAAAAGTGGAACATATACCTACCATATGACTTAGCCATTTTACTCCTAGGCATTTACCCAAGAGACGTGAAAGCGTGAGTCCATACAAAGCCTTACACAGGAATATTTGTTCACAGCAGTTTTCCTTGTTATAGCCCAAAAAGGCTCTTTGTGTAATTCATAGATCCCTTCATCCATCTCAACAACAACAAAATAGAGATCAAAAAACAAAAAACAAAACACAGTTGGGATTCTCTAGAAGAGATAAGTGAAGGAGCCTCTTGTCTACTGGAGTTAGTCCCCATGACATTCAAAGGCGATCCCAAGGCTCTTGAGAATTGGATACCAGTGGAAACACTGACGGGATGGACTGAAAGGGACAAAGAGAAGACAAAATGAAGAAGTCTGTTGGACCACCCACATTCTACAGACAGGAAGCAGGCTGATAAAACTACTTAGCTGTAAACACATACACCTTTCATGAAAAAAAGAAAGATGACTGGAGGGATGGAGTCTTGAATCCAGAGAACAGAGCTGAGAACCATAGTGGATTATTTCTAGGCCTTGGGACCTACTGGAGATTACCTGGCTGGATTCTGAAATTTGGGTGGGGGGAGCAATCAGTGATTCCTTCATATCTTTTATCTTTTTCTGTTTTGAATGGGAATAGACCCACCATTGTCTTTTGAGAACAGAAAACTTATTTTTTGGTTTCACAGATCCATAGAGAGAGAAGAATTTTGCCCTAGGATGGATTATATCCAGAGTCGCACCGTATCTAATTTAGATGATTTCATTGATGAGAGGTAGATGAGATTTTGGACTTTGAGTTAATACTCTAACGGGTTGAGCCTTTGGGGGATCTCGGAACAGGTGAATGTATTTGGCGTATGAGATCACAGAATGATCTCATCTTTGAAGATCACAGAATAAGTTGTGGTAGGCAGAATAATGGTCTCTTAAAGATATCCACATCATACTCCCTGGAACCTATGAAGCTATCTACATGTGTTACACGGCAAAATAGAATTAAGGGAGCAGATGGTATTAAGGTTACTAATCGGGTAACTTTAAAATGGAGAGGTTATCCTGGATTATATGGGTGGGCCTGGTCCTTAAAAGTGAAAGAGAGAGTCATGTGACTAGGAAAAATGATCAGAGAGGTATAACACTGTTGTCTTTTAAACAAAAATTTGTTTTATTTTATTGATTTTTAGAGAGAAAGAGAGAAACATCAGTTTGTTGTTCCATTCATCCATGCATTCATTGCTTGCTTCTTGTATGCGCCCTGACGAGTGACTGGGAACTGCAACCTTGGTATATGGAAATAACACCATAACCCACTGAGTACCTGGCCACTACTTTAATGTTGGCTTATTTTTTTAAAGATTTTATTTATTTATTTTTAGAGAAGGGAAGGAGAAAGAGAGGGAGAGAAATGTCAATGTGTGGTTGCCTCTCGTGCACCCCCAACTGGGGACCTGGCCCACAACCCAGGCATGTGCCCTGACCAGGAATTGAACCAACAACCTTTAGGTTCACAGGCCAGTGCTCAGTCCACTGAGACACACCAGCTAGGGCTAGATATAATTTTTAATTTACAGTAAATCCAGGGTGCAAGAAAAACACTAGCACAGGAAGTAAAATAAAAAACTGGAACATTCTATGGGACAGTTGGGTCTTTCTGAAAGTCAATGTCATAACGACAGGATTAGAAGACAGGGCCACCACAAGCAGCTCAACAAGCAGTCCTGCACCACCACTGGGTTCAACAAATCTGCTATAAAAGACATTTTTGGGGAAATTTGACAATGGTCTGGATATTAGATAAAATGAAAGTTTACAGGAATGAGAAGGAAGAGCCCTGGCTAGGTGGCTTTGTTGGCATAACATAACCTCATATGAATGTGCCAAGGTTACTTGTTCGATCCCTGGTCAGGGCACATATGGGAGTCAACCAATGAATGCATAACTGAGGGGCAACAAATCAATGTTTCTGTCTCTCTCTCCCTCTGTCTCTGTCTCTCTCTCTTTCTCCCCCTACCCCTTTCTCTCTCAAATCAATACATAAACATTTTTAAAAAGAATGAAAAAGAAGAGAATGTTGACTAAAAAAAGATTATAAAATAATACGAGGAGCCCTGGGCAAGTGGCTCAGTTGGTTGGAGTGTCATACATTATACCAAATACACCAAAAGGTTGTGGGTTTGATTCCCAGTTTCCCATACCTAGGTTGTGGGTTCATTCCAAGGGTGGGGGGGAGAGAGAGAGTTCAGTTTGTTGTTCCACTTGGTTATGCATTCATTGGGTGATTCTTATATGTGCCCCAACCAGGGACTGAACCTGCAGCCTTGGCATATTGGGATGACGCTCTACACAACTGAGCTACCTGGCCAAGGCCAGAACTATTATTACACTAATTTTCCAGAACAGGAAATTCTGGCACAGAGAAGTAAATAACTTGCCTAAGCACACACAGCTAAGGATGAAGTGGGAGGACCAGGATTCCAACTCAGGGAGCAGATCCAAAATCTGGCCTTTGACCGCTCTCTCACAGGGCCTGTCTCATCTGCCTCGCCATGTGGTGCTAAAGGAGTGTCTGCTGATATGTGTCTCTGAGTCTCCAAAGGGGTGATTCAAACAGTAGTTCAGCAGAGCACTCTGTTAAGGTTATTGGAGTGCTCCAGGTTACAGCAGATTTAGGGAGAAGAAGTTGTATTTTCTGACGCCTGAATTTCATGATGAACAACAGTTCTGTGAAGAGCACAGATTTCAAAGTCAGATAATTCTGAGTTCAAATACTGGCTCCACACCAGGGACAGATCCAGGTTTTGCAGGGACTGAAGCTTATGCAATTTTGAAAGCTCCTTCTAGGGCACAGGTGGCAAACACAAGGCCCACGGGCTAAATCCGCCCTCCATCTTGTTTTATCCAGCCCAGCAACTTGTTTCTACGTGGTGGCAGCACTGAGGTGCTTGCCCCTAGTTAAGGAGTAGTTACATTTATACAGTCCTAAAATTACATTCGGCCCTTTAAAGGCAACCACAAGGCTGATGTGGCCCCCGGTGAAAATGAGTTTGACACTCCTGCTCTAGGGAGAGGAATAAAAGCCTTGGATACAGAATCGGATATAGGGCCTTGAAAGGGGCCCATGGCTGAGAAGGCCTATGGCCTGGGCTTCAGTAGCTTCCTGCTTCATTAGCTTCCTACTTAATTAGCTTCTGTTTGCCCTTCATCAGCACTTTATTTCTGACACTCAATTCCTGTTTCTCATGGAGACCAGAAGATCAATTGAAAGAACCTAGTCGAAGGGCCTGGTACAATATTTGTTGAGTAGGTACCCACCCAATAAGTGATTGTTAATAATAATGATGATTTAAATTAGAACGCTTCAATTAGAAACCAGTTTTTAAGCAGGGTTTTGAAATAAAAGCAGCTCTCCCTGGAGTCCAATTATTTTGGTTTCTCCAAAGCAATCTCTCCAAAGAGAAGTCTAAGCAACAATAAGAAAGAAGAGCATCAAAAAACAGAAGTAGATGGAGAGAGTATCATGGGAGAGAGTCATCTACAGGGCCCCCAAAAGGCAGATTTCTGCTGTGTGGATGTCAATAAGAAGATATTTAACCATTTTAAGTCTTTCTCAACCAGCCAGTGGAAGGTGGATGTCAAGGTGCATTTTGGTGTTGAGAGAGAAGGAGGCAACTGGGGAGACTCCCTCTGGTAATGTCAAGTTCCAGTCACCTGCAGGCAGACAATATGTGCTTGTTGTTCTGTGGTGTCCTTAGTGATTATCAAAATGCCAGAGTCCTCCGGAATCGGCTTCCAGCCCCCTGAAGAGCCAGCATTGTTTGCAGAAAAGCATGAGGTCACTGCCTTCCACTTGGTATCTAACATTCTCTCAGGATTTGATCTTCTAAAAAAAAGGAGGTATGTTAATGCAGAGTTCCTTGCAAATATAGTGGAAACTTTCTCAAACATGTGTCTTTTCTTGGTTATCTGTGGGCTTTTTGTTTGGGGCGATGGTGTTGTTTCATTTAGATAACAAACAATGAGTCGGGATCTGTGGGAAGAGAAAGGTCAAAATAAGGTAGGAGGTAATTGGATTAATTAGATAATTAAGGGGAGATATGTGGGTGATTATTAACTTTCTTCCTAGCTACATTTAGGCACAAGTACATGTTTTATTTTTCTTAATATTTACAAATGACTCATACCTTTTGCTATTCAACAGTCACAAAATCTTCACATTCCCGCCCCCCCCCCCGAACTTCCTCTGTGCAATGCCAAAGATGAAACAGCCCTACTTTTCTTACTCTCTGGCAAAATACTTTTTTTTCCTTCTGCTATACCTATCTCCTAAGGACATCAGGAGGTTCTGGATTCATCTATTACCTCCAAACCCATTTTTCCTAGATTTTCTATCCACAGTACTGTCAGGAGGCTACTTTGGAATAACAACTGATGGCTTGTGCCCCAGGATTTTCTTTTCTCCATGGCCTTTCCCCCATTTTGTGCACTAAATCTTTGTTATCTCAACTCAAGGAAGGATGGACCCAGTTGGAGGGAAGACCCTTTGGGAAACAGAAAGGACTCAGGTGCAAGGACAGCACCCAAGGACAGGAAGAGTTGACACCACCTTCAGATGGGCTCAGAGTGCCTGGACTGTGGAAAAGGAGACTAGAGAACTCAGAATGCAGTGTATCCCAGGGCCAGTGCAGTGCCCCAGAACTGGGCCGGCTTCTGGGCTGGGAGTTAGGACCCGGGGTGAGAGGAATGCCCTGAGAGCTATTTTGGTGCTTTCAATGGTTGTTAAGTGAAATTTCATACAAAGAGTCTGTGTGGCCATTACCAGGCCACCCTCAGGGACTGCTGCTTTAATCATTTCCAATAATCACTTTGGACAAAGTCTGGAAATATGTAAGTAAAAAATCAAAATGTGAGGAGAATGAAGGGGAGCCTTTAGATCCCTTTACACTATTACTTGGGAGGCTGTGAGCTCTCAGTACATTTCAGCTGGGCCAGCATAACAGGTGATATTCAGGAACAGAGGGCCACCCTCCTCTGTGTCTTGGCACCACAAAAGTCCCTGGAAATCAGATACAGCTCAGGAGAAAGCCTAGGGGTGTAGAATGACCCTAACATAACTAATTGCAGTCTGTGATAATTGCTCCTGAGACAAAGCACAGGAAGCCTTGCAGACTGGACTAAGGGGATAGGGAAGAGCTCCCTGAGTTGAGACCTGAAGGGCAAGCTTGCGATAACTAGTTGTTTGTGAGGGTAGAAAGAAAATATTGTCCCTGGGCTCGCAATTCCCCACGAACAACCCAGAACCATTTATGAAATATTGTCGGGGGAAAACAGCAAGGAAACAAGGAGGGCCTGGTTAATAGCGGCGAATGCTTCAGAGAGCTCAAGCAATGTGAAGGCCATCGGATTAAAGGATTCGGAAGACATTAGTGTTGATTTTGTCAAGAATAGCTTCAGCAGACTGTGGGAAGAAAGCTCCATCGCAGAAGGCTGAGATGTACCATGAAGATGGTAAACAGACAATTCATTCATAAAATTTGTCTGTGAAGGGAATGGCAAAGGGTAGTAGCAGGAGCTGGACATGGGGTCGAAGGAAGAGACTTTGACCTTGGGGAGGCTTTGAATATGGACAAACGCTAGATAGGCAGCTATGAGTAGAGAGAGCGCTTTGAAGAGAGGATGGAGAGGGTGGACACTCCGGAGCAAAGGGTCCCCGAGACACTAGAAAGTGACACAAGCCAAACCCTGGACCGGAAAACCCTGGCCTAAATAGGAGGAGAAAAGGCTGAGAAAGGAAATGTCTATAGATTTGGTGGCAGGAGGTTAGAGATCTGCCTAACGGTCCCCATAAAGTGGGAACTGTTAGATCTGCTAATTGAGGTGAGTTAGCAGAATCAAAGAACTGAAGAAGGTAGAAAAGATTTGAAGTGGATAATAGAGTGGGTACTAATTCCAGATGCACAAGGAAAACTTCATGTTTTCCTTCCTTCCTCCCTCCCTCCCTTCCTTCCTTCCATTTTATTTGTTTATTTTTAGAGAGAGGGGAAAGGAGGGAGAAAGAGGGGAGAGAAATATCAATTGGTTGCCCCTCACACTCACCTTGACTGTACCCTGACTGGGGACCAGGGACAAACCCACAGCCCAGGCACTCTGACCAGGAATCTACCTGGTGACCTTTTGCTTTGCAGGACAACGCCCAACCACCTGAGCCACACCGATAAGGGCCAAAGTTCCTTCTATTGCCTATAGTGAGTATCATTCTAGATGAGTTTTACTGTTATCAGGGCAGAGCTGGGGACCACCAGGTAAGAGTTGCTAGTGGTTACTAGGGATTAGTCAGAGTCTTGGAGAATGAGGCAGGTTTCAAAAGCTGGGTGAAAACAACAAACTACATTGGATTTTTCAGTTTTCAGTCATGGACAGTGGGAGGAGAGAGTGAGAGAGAGGTAGAGAGAAAGCTTTTTCTAACAATTAGGAAGTGGGGAAACATTCTGAAAATTAAGATTAAGCTTTGAGGATCTTCCAGCAGTCTGAGCTTCAACCTTGATATTTAGAAAGCGAAGACACTTGTTCGTTTGGCTCATGCTGCTCGGCAGGCGCTGGTGCCCGCTCTGACCGTGCTGTGCACAGAGGGAAACACCCCGGGAGAGTCCGGCTTTCCACAGTAGATAGAGAGCGACTGACAAGAGGACTTCAGGGATTAAATTGGGTTGCAAACAGGAAAATGGAGTTCACTGTTGATGAGAACCCCTTTGACATCAATTCATTTTGGCATATCCATTATTGGAAAATTATACAACCCTTAAAAAAAGGAATGAAAAGAAAATAGGAATAAGGGAGTTCTATTTGCCCTGATATGAAGGATTTCCAAAGTATCTTTTTCAGTGAGAAATACAAGGAGCAAAACAGTGTTTGGGGTGCTATTTTGGCGTGCCATGGTAGATATGTTTGCATATTCAAAGTCTCAGGAAGGACATACAAAAGACTGATGACAAAGGCCCACCGGAGGAGGGCTTGGTGACCTGGGATCAAGGTGGAGCCTTTTCATTTTATGCTCTTTTGAATTTTGTACCAAGTGAGTATACAAACAGCCACTCCCTAATTTGCTTTGGAAATGTCGACATTTGTGTACTGGATTTTCTTAAAGCATGAAATATCAGAGTCTACAAACCACACCCTGAGTGCTCTCAGTTTGAGGTTACTGACTAAACCAGCCATGCAAGTGTGACTTTCCAAAAGGCCAAACGTTTCCAAGAGAGGCTGAGTGAGTGGCAGGGGGCTTGGCGCGTTTGTAGCCTCTGACAATGCTAAGGGAACGTGGAGAGAATTGGTACAACCCTTTCTTTATACATGAGGAAACTTATAAGGCCTAAAGGGGAAGAAACTTACATGCCTAATAAAGAGATCGTGCTGTGTGTATAAATAAGGGAGAAGAATAAGCCTCTACATCCATATTTGCACAATGAACTCGGGAAGGACACACAAAACACTAATATCAGTAGCTAACTATGTACAGAAGGAAGGTGAGATGCAGGAGCATGAGGGAGAAAAAGAAATAGGAGCTTGGGAAACAGAGGTAGGACTGAGATCTTCACTCTGAACATTTTATAGTTCTTGGTCTATTCACCAAACAATGCAAACCTATTTAAAAACTTTTTAAAGAGAGGTGGACCATGAGATCTGCGTTACTACAGTTCAGATTCCAAGGAAAATATCATGAGGCTGTGGGCTCAGGGGTAAATTAAGAATCCACTGTTGAAAACACAGGTCAAATCCTGCTGCTTCAAATGCCAGTGACTGGATTGTTGTATCACATTGAAATTTGCTTGAATAACACGGGCTATCGCTGGGTTTAGGCCTCATTTTTGATTACAGGCAGATTGGTCAAAATTGTGCGGTAACAGCCCGTTGCCAGGTGGCGGATTCAGTCACATGGAAAGGCACCACAGAGCAGGAGGAAGATCAGTGGACAGAAAGTCAGGAAAACCTAGTTCCAACCAAGCTTTGCAATTTAATTCACCTGTGACTTTGGTGAATTCCTCTCCTGAGGCCAGTTTTCACACCTGTAAATGGAAGGATTAGATAAAATAATCTCTGGGTTCCCTTTTACCTCTGATATTACTGAATTTTGAAACAGTTGTTAGTAATTTATTTTTTATTTTAAAGATTTTATTTACTTATTTTTAGAGAGAGGGGAAGGGGGAAAGAGAGGGAGAGAAACATTAATGTGTGGTTGCCTCTTGCACGCCCACTACTTGGGACCTGGCCCGCAACCCAGGCATGTGCCCTGACTGGGAATTGAACTGGTGACCCTTTGGTTCACAGGCCAGTGCTCAATCCACTGAGCCACAGCAGCTAGGGCAGTTGTTAGTAATTTAGAACTAAAGGGGAATTTATGAAATTGTTGTCAGTGGAAATGAGACTCTTCTGTGGATTTGTGAGGAAAGCATTCCAAGGATCCACACGTGGAAGAAAGATTGTGATATGGCCAGGTTTATTCATGTGGAAATCTGCCCCCGGGTTTCCAATGTCCCATCTTCCGCTGTCCTGCCATGGAAAGAGTCCAGCCACGCCTTCCGCAAGGCTAAAACAAAGACCAAGGTCCAGAGTTTCTGTTTCATATTAAAGTGTAGTCCTTTGGAGCTGGCACAGGCTGCTGTGGGCTCTGGTAGCTGCTAGACCTGCATGGTCAAGTGCTCCCAGGCAAGACAACCTGAAAACCAACAGGAGCCAATGCAGGTCCCTGAGTGAGAGAGGACTTCTTTGTTTCCCTGGGATTATAACCAGGAGCTTTTTCAAAATAACCAACAAACTTCCCAAGCTTTTGCGGGCTTTTGATAGGTCTACCTCCTGGTTAGACGGACAGGCCTCTGGGATTAAGAATCTCTCCCGGCTCCCCCCAACAACCTGGTACTGGAGTGGGGGGTGGGGAGGGGTGTTAACCCTCGCTGAGGCCATGCTGGGCCTGGTGTGTGTGTGAGGCTGTAGCTTCCTGGTAAAGTAAACAGACTTATGCTTCCTGGTTTATTAAACTCAATCTCTTGCCCTCCCCAGGTGCCTCACTTTGTTGGAGCGTCATCCCGTATACCAAAAGGTTGCGGGTGTGATTCCTGGTCAGGGCACATACCTGGGCTGTGGGTTTCATCCCTGGTTGGGGTATGTATGGGAGGCAAACCACTGATGTTTCTCACATTGATGTTTTTCTCTCCATCCTCCCCTCTAAAATCATTAAACATATCCTTGGGCGAGAATTAAAAGATTAAAAAAAATAAATTCAACATTTAATTTCTTTTGCTCTCTTTCTTATTAATAACTAGTTAACTATCTATGGTCACAAGACAATTTTTCAAAGCCAGGAGATGGTAGCTGGCTGTTGGGTCTCTTTTTGCTTCTTTGACCTGAAGCTACACAAGAACTGCAAGCGATTTTCTTGGCCCCGTTCTCCTACTATCTAGATCTGTGTTCCTCAGAGCTAGGTTTGGTAAGTGTTAATCAATGCTTCATAAAATATCTCTAATAAATTTGGGAAATCCTACAAAATAAATGCTCCTGATGGAGAGGCACAACGCTAGTCAAGGTCCTGAGAAGTCCTGCAATAAAAAACTCACATAATTTACTTAGCCCAGCATTTTCCAAAATTATGAATATGGGACACTTTGGTGTATCTATTTACCTCTCTTTGGAACTAATGCGATTCACATGCGTTCATTTTTAGGGAATTTATGAGATCAGCTGTCAGCTGGCAGTTAGGATAGTTCTGGGGCCTCTGCAAATATGGGAAGATTTTTTAGCATATTCCTAAGGGAGCCTGAGAGTCTTGTGATTCATACAGCTCTCCGATCCATCAGTTGAAAGAAAACCTTTCAACATTGGAGCCTCAGAAACTGCCCTGTTTTACAGGAAGTTTCCCATCTAAGCACAATGAAGTCAGTGGGCATCTTATCCCTTTCACTTCTGGCTTTCAGATTTACTTTTGTTTTAGGAACTTTTTGTCACCCTTTTTGTTCAGAAATTATAGTTCTCTTTCTCTCCTTGCTCCATAAGGTTTGTATAATTTCTTCCCTCCTAATATTTTCATTCCCAAACAGGTAGGTGGGAAAAGTTTATGCATGATTTGGGTACTGGCCCTGCCTTGCTTCACATCCTCCATTAGTATGAGATTTTCACCCTCAATTCCAAAGAAACATTGACTCATCATGCACGCACACAGTCATTTAGGAATAAATTAATTTAAAATCTGTATTTCTTAAAAGTTTTCAAGTACTTTGGTTCCATCATTAAGCATCCAGTTTAAAGAAAATGAAAATCTCTAACAGGCAAAATCGTGTGAGCAAAGCCACCGTTGTACTATGTGTTCTTGTATCTGTGGGTCTAAAACCAAGGCACACTATGAAAAACTACCATTACATTGTAGTGCTTTCTTTGTTTGAGGTTTTCAGGTTTGTGGCCTAAGCATTAGGGCAAAAATGACCAGATAGATGTTACAGACCCAGCTAATTATGTTCATGCTTCACTGAAGGATGGAGCTGCCAATAAATTCTCTTTCTCCTGGCCAGGCTTGGTTATTGGCAGTTACCCCAGAGAATGTGCTGTCTGAGCTCTGCACTCTCTCCCAGGACTGTGAGAAAGAAATGGAGAGGAGGAGGCTGCTGGATGGGGGTGGAGGAGGTACCCCCTGACTCTCCTGGCAACCTTGTCTACCCCCGCACAATTTTCCCATGGGTAGTTTTAATTCACCTGGGAAATATTTACAGAAAGCTGTGGTTGACCATGAAATTGAGTGGGAGGGAGACTAAAGAGGAAAAAAAGCAAGGAGAGGAGGGATTACTTAGGAGGATGAAGGATGTGATGGTTAATTTTGTTTCACCTGGGTTAGGTTATAATGCCCCATTTGGTCAAACACGAGTCTAGATGTTATGGTGAAGGTATATTTTAGATGTGATTAACATTTAAAATCACCGGACTTTAAATAAAGCAGATTACCCTTCATAATGTGGGTGGGCCTCATACAATCAGTTGAAAGGCCTTAAGAGCAAAGGAAGGAATTCTGCCTCAAGATGACAACATAGAAATCCTGCCCAAGTTCCTAGCCTGCTGGACTACCCTGTGGATTTCAGACTCAGGACTGCAATACCAACTCTTGCCGGAGTTTCCAGCCTGCCAGCCTGCTTTACAGATTTTGGACTTGCCAGCCCTGTCAATCATGTGAGCCAGTTCCTTAAAACTAATTGAGTTTGGATTTTTGTTCAAGATGGGCATAGGTAAACATAACTCTCCTCCTCACACAACCACATCAAAATTACAACTAAAGTATAGAACAACCATCACTTAAAACTGTCAGAAATCAAACTGAATGGAAGTCCTACAACTTCAAAATAAATGAAACCACATCCAGCCAGACTGGTAGGAGGGGTGGAGATGTGGAACAAACAGGCTGGTCCCACACCCACCTGTGGTGGGCAAAAATTGGGAGGGACGTCTTGTGAGTGAGGAGTTCCACCCACACACCAGGTCCCCCAACCCGGGGTTCCAGTGCTAGGAAGATAAGTCCCCACAACTTCTGGCTGCAAAAATCGGAGGGGATTGACTCAGTGGAAGAAACTCTGGAATCCCAAGCAGTTCCCTTAAAGAACCCATACACAGACTCACTCAGACTCACTTCCTCTGAGTTCCAGCACTGGGGCAGCAGCTTGAAAAGCACCAGTGGCATACAAGGAGAAAGCAAAGTGTCTGGCATCAAGGTGAGAGCTGGGGAACAGCTTTCTCCTAGACAGAAAGGCAGGCAGAGGCCACTGTCTCTTTTCTAAAGCCTTCTCCCACAGAGCCACAGAGTGACAGAGCTGGCAGGTGCGTACCATATTTGAGACTCCATTAACCTGGCTAACACAGTTTGCTCTGCCCTGGAGATCCCCTGAGGATCTGTCCCACCCAACTAACAGTTCCATCCAAGCTGTTAACAGTGGCTTTTCCATATGAATGGCTGGTCTTAGCTCATGCTTTACAATTCCTGAATTCTCTCAAACAAGCAACAGCCAGCCTCAAGAAGCCCCTAGTCCCTGTGCTACTTGTTAAGTGGCCTCAAGCCTGGCACTAGCAGCAGCCAGCTTTGGATCACAGTTTGGCTTTGCCTTGGGACCTCCAAGTCCAGCACAAATAGCAGCTACCTCAGATTGCTTTATAGCTCATACAGGGTAGCCCCAGGGAGAATACAGGTGGGGTCTGACCTTGGTATGCATCACCCAGGAAAACCCAGAGTCTGTGTACCCAGTGAACAGCTACAGACCATGTCAGAGCACCACCACCCTGCTCCCACATAACTGATCTTCCACAGAGGGGAGAGGTTGGTGGTCAGTGGTCACAGCCAGTCCTTGCAGCTGACTGGCCTGGCTAAATCCCTCCCATTGACCTGCCAACAGAATTCAAGGCTCAACTACAAGAGGAGGGTGTACTCAGCCCACATGAAGGGCACCCCTTGAATATCCAGCTTGGGTAATAGGGGAGGTTGAGCCACTGGACCCTATGGGAAATCTACTGCATTAGGCCATACTACCAAGACACAGAGTCAAAGCAGCTCTACCTAATACATAGAAACAAATACAGGGAGGCTGCCAAAACGAGGAGACAAAGAAACATGGCCTGAATGAAAGAACAGATCAAAACTCCAGAAAAAGAACTGAACAAAATGTACATGAGCAATCTATCAGATGCAGAGTTCAAAACACTGGTTATAAGAATGCTCAAGGAACTTAGTGAGGACTTCAACAACATAAGAAAGATCCAGTCAGAAAGGAAGGACACATTAACTGAAATAAAGAACAACTTACAGGGAAACAGCAGTAGAGTGGATGAAGCCAAGAATCAAATCAATGACTCGGAACATAAGGAAGCAGAAAACAACCACACAGAACAAAAAGAAAAAAAAGAGAATCCAAAAGAATGAAGAAGTGTAAGCAGCCTCTGGGACAATCTCAAGTGTTCCAACATTTGCATCATAGGTGTGCCAGAAGGAGAAGAAGAAGAGCAAGAAATTGGAAATCTATTTGAAAAAATAATGAAAGAAAACTTTCCTAATTTGGTGAAGGAAATAAACATGCAAGTCCAGGGAGCACAGAGAGTCTCAATTATAATGGATGCAAAGAGGCCCACTCCAAGTCACATCAGAATTAAAATGCTAAAGGTTATAGATAAAGAGAGAATCTTAAAAGCAGTAGGGGAAAAGCAGTTAGTTACCTACAGGGGAGTTCCCATAAGACTGTCAGCTGATTTCTCAAAAGAAACTTTGCAAACTAGAAGGGATTGGCAAGAAATATTCAAAGTCATGAAAAGCAGGGTCCTACAGCCAAGATTGCTCAAACGTCAGATAAAGAGCTTCCCAGACAAGGAAAAACTAAAGGAGTTCATCATCACCAAACCATTATTATATGAAATGTTAAAAGTATACCACCCTGAACGTGCCTGATCTCATCTGAAATGTTAAAAGGACTTATTTAAGGAAAAGAAGATCAAAACTATGAACAATAAAATGGCAGGAAATACGTATCTATCAACAATTGAATGTAAAAAAAACAAACAAACTAAGCAAACAAGAAGAATAGAGACATAATCATGGATATGGAGAGGGTTTTGATGGTTGCCAGATGGGAGGGGAGTGAGGGGCAGTGGATGAAGAGATGAGGGGATTAAGAACTCCAAATAAGTAATTACAGAATAGCCATAGGGATGTAAAATACAGTATAAGAAATGGAGTAGCCAAAGAACTTATATGCATGGCTCATGGACATGAACAATGGTGTGGGGATTGCCTGAGGGATGGGGTGCTGGGTGGTGGGTGGCAAAGGGGGAAAAATTGGGACAACTGTAGTAGCATAATCAATAAAATGTAATTAGAAATATAAATAAAATAAAAGTAATAGATAAAGAAAAAATGATTTCTCTCTGGGTGTAACAAAAGCAGATTTACAATTGTGAATACGTGAAATACAGAGTTTATTCTTGGATTATTATTTATTAGTTATTGTATTACTTTCCATATGAACAACTGTAAACCTACTTTTGCCCTACCTTGTGTATGTGTAGATCTCCTATTGGTTCTGTTTCTGTGGAGAACCCTGCCTAACACAGAAGGCTAGAGAAGGATGACCCTAGAGAAAAAATATGGAGCTGGTAGACCGTGAGTTTGAACATAGTCTGAGAAAAGTTTTCCATTCTGGCAGAAAACTTACAGACAAATTAGTGATAGACACTTTAAAGCAAAACTGCACAAGGGAAAAAAAAATCAAAGGAATTGTTAACTCTGAGAAAAACAAAGAGTGGTACGAGAAGACAGTAATTTTTCTGTCCCGCTTGGCTCAGTTGTAAATACTGAATATTGATTTAAGGAGAATGGTGGTGGTAGAAGAAGTTATGTGGAAGTTGTGGTCTGAGTTAAATCCTCATCTTCACTGGGGACGTTAAAAAATATCTAAAATGGAAAACTTAAGAAATAGCAATATTATTTAGAAACAAGGAGGTAGGTAGCAGAAGAAACAACTACAGTTGTTGAAGGCAGCTGCTTCTGTGGAGTGAATCTGGTTGGAACTGCTGTTTATCATTCTGATTTCTAGATCAGTTAGTCTTTTTCAAGTCCATGTATGTATTACTTTGATAACAAACACTGGTTAAAAGTTATGTGGGTCCAATGTGAAGAATTTGGAAAGTTCAGAAAAGTATAAAGAATAAAATAATAACCATTCATAGTTCTTCCACTCAGAGAAAGCAACTGTGTACATATTAGAAGAGCAGGATTATTAAATGAATTTGTTGAGGTAAAATTATCAAGCCTGAGGATTTAAAATAGTATAACTTAGTATGAGTGAGTACATAATAAGAATACAATATTGTATGTATAATGTGGTGGGCACAATTATGATCATTACACTATGATTCCATACATGCTCATGTGTGTACTGGAAAGTAGTCTGGAGGGATAGCAACCAAAATGTCACTTGGCAGTGAGCAGGGCAGGCACTGGGATGGGTAAGTGAGGAGCCTGGGATGCACTATGTGAGGTGCTCACTCGCAGGGTCGTGCAAGTTCAGGGGATGCACCACCTGAGCTTGATTGCCTCCTTCAGTGTTGTGCCCAAGGTGCCTCATTTGACTCATCAGTGTCTGGCCCTGGTAGGCACAAGGGTTGTTGGATCAAGGACGCTTTGCCCCTTCTTATTTTACACTTAGATCAAGTTCTTTTCTACTTCAAGTCTAGTATGTGGATCGGCAGCATTAGCATCACCTGGGAGCTTGTTTGATGTGCAGGATCTCAGCTCTGCCCAGACCTTCTGAATCAGAATCTGTATTTTAATTGAATCCCAGAAAGTCTGTGTGCACATTAAAGTTTGAGAAGCACTGGGAAAGCTGGCACCTGATGTCATTGCCCCAATGGGCAGGGCGCACACTGCCTGGCCTTTAGAGGATTGTGGTCTCTACTGACAGACTGAGCTTCTGTTGGTGAAGCAATCGAAGGTCAGCCTGATGGAGGACAAGCAGGTGATTCCCCTTGGGAGAAAGAACAATTTGGGTCAATGTTGAAAGAGAAGGGAAAGGCTAGCGGGTCTGAAACTGGGGAAAAGAGCAAACAATGAAGTGCTAATATTCAAAGCGAGGAACTCAAGTCCCATGGAGATGTAGAATAACTTAGTATGCTATAAAAAAAAGTTTTCCCCAAGATGTGTTTAGAGAAATCTGTTATAAAACTGGGAAGCTTGGATTAGGTGAATTATACTGTAAGCATAATTACATAAGTGCAGAGATATTATACTATAAGGTGAGGCGAGCAAGACACTCACCTCCTCTTCTTCTTCCACCCACAAAAGGGATAGAAAAAGAATCTGGCCAAGTGTGACCAGATAGGTTGGCAATATAGAAAATATAAAGGAATTTACTCTGTTCACTTTTTCCATTAACCAGGAGTCAATTCATAAGGATCCTGCTAAATGTTAGTTCTCCATTTATATTAGCAAGTTAGATGAAAAGAGAGCAGCAAAGTAATATGTAATTTATGCATTCTCAATCCCTTTCTTTCTTGCCTGCCTTCATTACAGAGCATCAAATAGGTGAGCACTGCCCTGGCTGGCGTGGCTCAGTTGGTTGGAGCATCAGTCTGTGAACTGCAAGGCTGGGGGTTGAATTCCTGTACAGGGCACATGCCTGGGCTGAGGTTTCAGCCCACAGTCTGGGGAGCCTGTGAGAGGCAATCGATCAATGTTCCTCTCCCTCTCTCTCTTCCTCCCTCCCCTTCTCTCTAAAATCAATAAGCATGTCCTCGGGTGAGGATAAAAAAAAGAAAGCTGACACAATTCTGGTCAATTTAGAAATTGTTTGGAGCAGCCACCACTCTCTGCAGAACAGATTCAGAGTGATCTTTCCAGGACTTGACGCAGGGTGAGGAGAGCAAGACTTTCGCCTTGGTACAAGATTTATGAAGGCAGCAAATAACTCAGTACTCAGGATATTTTATTGCAAGTTCTGGCTGGGTAGCTCAGCTGGTTAGTGTGTCATCCTGATATGCCAAGGTTGTAGGTTTGATCCCCAGTCAAGACACATACAAAAATCAACAAATACATGTATAAGTAGAACAACGATATTGATGTCTCTCTCTCTTTTAAATCAATAAATTTAAAATATCATTTTTAAAGAGATTTTATTTATTTATTTTTAGAGAGAGGGGAGGGAAGGGAGAAAGAGAGGGAGAGAAACACCAATGTGTGGTTGTCCCTGGTGTACCCCCCGCTGGGGACCCGGCCTGCAACCCAGGCATGTGCCCTGACTGGGAATCAAACCAGCCACCCTTTGGTTTGCAGGCCAGCACCCAATCCACTGAGCCACACCAGCCAGGGCTATGAAATCACTTTAAAATATATTTGATTGCAATATTAAAACATAATTTTAACACAAAAAAAATCCATGATGAACAAAATATCAACATTTAAATAAAGGCAAAATCTGACAACACCAGTACTGGAGGGGGGCAGATGATGATGAGTCCTGCAAATGGGATCAGATCAGCCTTGGCTCCAGCTCACAGTCTGGGGTGGGTGTAAGTGATTGGTGGCACTTAAGTTTTGTGCTTGCTCCCTAGTTGCAAGGGAATCACGGACAATGGATATTTGGAATTTTTAGTTTTAGTGACAAGTGGGAAACACATGAAAGGGATTCAGGTAGTCAAAAAGAATGACAAATGTCCACTACACTTATTGGAGTCATGGTACAATGTCATTGTTTGCATCCATGCAGAGAGAGCAGCATATTCTGGCTGAGCTATTTTGAGGAAGACTCTAGTAGTTATTAGAGTTGAGGTACAGATGAATCAATATAGGAATATAGAGAGGAGATAATGCAATCTCTCTTCTGAAACTATAAAGGCTCCAAGGAGAAGATAAAGTTCGAACTGGGCTTTAGAGGGAGGGAAGGGGAAAGCAGAAAGAACATTGCTTTTGCAGTGAGAAAATAGGGTTCACTCCTTCACTACTCACTTAGTAACTGTGAGAATTCAGGCAAATCATTGTGGTTCTCTGAGTGTTACTTTATCTGTAAAAACTCACCCTAAATTGGACAGAGAAAGACAAATACTGTATGACTTCACTTATATGTGGAATGTAAAAAACAAAACAAATGAACAAACAAAACAAAATAGAAACAAATTCACAGAGAGAACGAACTGACGCTGCTGCTAGAGTGGAGGGGTTGGGAAATGGGCAGAAAAGAAGAAGGGGGTTAAGAAATACAGCTGTACCCTGGCTGGTGTGGCTCAGTGGTTGAGTGCCCGCCTGCCAATCATAGGGGTCGATGCTTTGATTCCCAATCAGGGCACATGCCTGGGTTGCGGGCCAGGTGCCCAGTGGGAGGCACCCAAGAGGCAACCACACATTGATGTTTAGCTCCCTGTCTCCCTCCCTTTCCCTCTCTAAAAAATAAATTAAAAAAAAATCTAAAAAAAAAAGAAATACAAACTGCCAGTTATAAATTAAATTAAGTCATGGGCATGTTATGTATAGCATAAGGAATATAGTCAATAATATTGTAATAGCTGTATGGTTACTAGACTTACTGTGATGAACACATCATAAGGTACATAAATGTCCATCCACTGTGCTGTACACCTGAAACTAATGCCAACTATAATTTAAAAATAAATTAGAAAAATTGAATAAAAAACCCTAGAAACACTCAATCTGTGTAACCTGCCCAAGAGCCCCAAGAGCTGTGAGGATCCACTGAGATGAAAACGAGTGAGCAGGTTTGTAAACTGCAAGGCTCTGTGCAAACGTCTTGCACTGTAATTAAGTCCTTAAGGACGGTTAGAACTTTGACAGAAGGCACTGAGGGAGAAGGGCCTCTAGGCAGAGAAAGTGAAAGGAGAGGTGGTCTCTGCATGACAGTGGGCAAAAGGAAACCCGGCTTTGAAGTTTAGTAACATGAAAGCAGTCAAGGAAGGCCTATGTAAGGAAACAAATCCTGGGACCCCAAGCTTGAAGAATAAAACCAAGACCCATCGTCTTACTGTTACAGGAGAGAGAGCACCATATCACAAAATATCCTAAAGAATCACTTGCACACATGTTGCATTCACTCCCTATGGCCTCTTTGAAGGACCGCAGGGACCTTCTTTGTCTCCAGGAGGTTTATAGGGCACTGTGCTCCTTTCTCAAGGGATGAGTGCCCAAAGGCTAGGTAAATTTAGGACCTCTTTACCCCAAAGGGTGGTACAGATGCGGTTGAGTAGCCTTGAAAAGAGAGCTCGTCTGTGCACACTGGGACGCCCTCCGGTAGCCCGTGTCCAAATGTAGGAGAGCAAGGCTGTATTCCCAAAGTAGGGCATTTTAAGTCACTGCTTTAACGAAGAGTAAGTTGGAGCAAGGTCTCCAGCAGAGGTTGTGCGCCAATGCTGGAAAGTCGAGGGAGGGGCGGGGTACGACTACAACACAGAACTACAATGGGGCGTGGACATGCGCGCAGGTACGTGCAGAAATGGGTGCATGCCATACTGGTTAAATCCAAGTAAGGGCTGTAATCTAATTAATTGTATTGGTCTGTTTAATTGAATTGTGCCAATGTCAATTTCCTGGTTTTGATAGTGTAGTCTACGTATATAAGATGTTGAAGGAAGAGAAGCTGGGTGGCTGATGCGTTTACGGGACCTCTTTGTACTAATTTTGCAACTTTCTGAGTCTAATTATTTCAAAACAAAAAGTGAAAAAACAAAACACAAAGGGAACCACCCCCCGGCCTTGCCCATCCTGGGGCCGCCCCCACCTCCCAGTCCTGCCCTCACCCGGGACTCTGCTCTGGTAGGGCGGGGAAGGTGTGGGTGGGTGCAGCCGGGCCGCGCACGCGCAGTCCTGACAGCGCCGCCGCGTCTCCGGGAAATTACGCTTGCGCATCCCGGCCCCAGGCCTCCCCGCCAGCCCCTCAGCGCGGCGGGGGACCGGCTGCCTTGGCCCCTCGGTGCTGCCGTCTTTTCCGGCAGTTGGGGAGCTTCCTGTTGTCCTCGCCCGCAACCGCCCCTTGTCCCCTGGTTCAAAGCACCTCAGCCGTCCCGTCCCCTCCCCTCCTCCGCCGGCTGGCTGCTGCCGCTGGGTCTTCTGTCCGCACGTCGAGACCTGCGGCCCGGCTGGCGTCTGCGGCTGCCCGCCGCCCGCAGCCCAGCCTTCGTCGGGGCTCTGGTGAGTGTCTTGCTGCCGCTGTCTTCAGTCCATCCCAGGCTTTTCCCTTCTCCTCTTCTCCCGACTCGTTGGAACTCTCCCCTTCCCTCCTGCGCCCTCCTCCCGCCCTGCCCTCTCGGTCCCTCGGCTGCTCTCCCGGTCTCTAGAGGCTCCCGGTCCGTGCTCTCCGCGGCTTCCCAGCCCAGGCTCCCCACCGCGTCCTCTCTTCGAGGGCAGCTGGGGCGGGGAGCCAGGCCCTCTTCTTTCCGTGCTGCCGGCTTTGTCTGCTCGCTGCCGTCTCTCGGTCCCCTCCGGGATCTCGCTCATTACCGTTTTCACCTCCTTTCCCTTTCTTCTGGAGCCGAAGAACCCAAGGGCTGTAGTGTGAGGCAGGGATGTCGAAAGCCCACCTTTGGGTGTGGTACTTTTGAGTCTGCTCCCTTTCCCATGGTTAATCTTTGGGTACTAAGCTTCGGATAATCTTAAAATCACAGGAAAATTTAGTGAGGACTCTTCTTTGAAGAAGAGAGTTAAAAAGTTAATAAGGACTTAGAGGTAAGTCTCTGTCCGGAAGTGTGCACAAAGGCTCGCAGAGAGGGACCAGATCTCCCAGTTGCAGTTGAATTGATTAAAAGACGCGAAGAGAAACTTGTTCTTTTTGAAATGCACAGAAGAAGGCCGGGGTAAAGCAGACCCTGCGCTCCCTCTCCCTTTCAGGCCACCTTGGCTCCGAATTAGAATTAGCCAGGCAGTAGCCGTGGTTTTCCTGAACATAAAACAACCATCACAGTTACAGGTTCCGCTCGACCCCGAACAGATACCAGCGTCCCGGTCAGAGCGTGGGAACTCTGTCCTCCAGCTGTCTACAGAAAACCGTTCTCCGCCACACACATACACATTCTTAATTCCTATAGTGGACATACGCTTGAGTATTCTCCTAGTAGGCTTTTTATAGGGTGCTCACTAAGTGCACAGCGTTGCACACGAGGTGGGGCAGGGTGTTACGAGCGGTGTAAGACAGGGTACTTGCTTTCCAGCGGCTTGCAGTTTAGTGGGAGAAATTAGGTGAGTGGCCCTTACGGGACAGCCTTAGCTCCGGTGTTGAATTGTCCAGATGAAAGGTATTGGATTGTCCAGTCACAGAAAAGAAAGTGAAGAATTGGCGAGAGAAGAGGCATTTATAGAGAGAACAGTACCATTGTACAGTCAACCAGGTATAGCTCCTGTTGAACAAGCAGTGGTTTCCCTTTGATCTCCTTTTATGTTTGCAGCGCCTGCCCCTGACTCTTTCTCACCTACCTGTTATTCCCGAATTCTGCAGAGCTGGAGAATGAAACAACAGACCAAGGGCCTCCCATGGTCTGCAGGTGGGGCCGGGCCACCAAGGCTTGGGTTATCAAACACAAGAGGGAAGGCCATGTCTCATACAGAGCATTGGGTTCACCCAGTGAACCTGTAAGTTGCTATAGGGCAAGAGTCATTGTATCTTTGGATGAAAGGTCTTTAGAATTAGGGTAACCCTTTTATGAGTGGATGAAGAGCAGGGGGAGGTTTGGAGGAAGGTCAAAGAGAAGGGCAGTGCAACCTTTGCCTTCCATTAGAGACTACGTGAAGGTCAGAAGCCATTCTGCTTGAAAATTTACTGGCCCATTGCATAAGCATCTTTGAGTGACCTTAATCTCCTGTTATTCTTTTTAAAAGTTTAGTAAGTCATACCGTGACTTAAGTGGGTCAAAACTTTCCCCCCCAACTTTTATACACTCATCGATGGAAATGTAATTGTGTTATTTTAGCTTTGTTGACAACTGAAAAATCAGTCACTTGCTCAACTCACATTTGTTAACTACCTGTTGTCTCGGGCTTAACTCTCTCTGGTTGCATGTTTTAAGTTGGAGTAATATCAGTTGTTAAAACGTGTAAGGGGCATCCAGAAATTTTCAGACAAGGGAGGAGTGGAGTACAAAGTGCTCACTTGCTTCAGACTTGTTTTTAAATCTGGTTTTAACATTTCTTCACCAAACTTAGAGTGCATGTGGTTTTCATTGTGGGTGGAGAGAGGGTACAGGCGGACAAATAAGGAACCACACCCAAGCCCCAAGCTTCGTAAACCAAACAGAGCTTTTTTTTTTTTTAATTCTGATATCCTAAAAACACTTGAGTTTGCTTTGGTATTAGCAGAAACTTTCCATGAAAAAAATAACATTTTATAATTAGGTAGAGCTGAGTTCAATGTCTTGAATTTGTGATTACTGATCATTTTGGCACATTATGAATCAAGATGTTTGACTCTGACGTAGAGCCTTGATTTCGAATCTCTTTGCTCTGAAAGGGTTAGTCTTTGTTTTTTTTTCCTGAGTGTCATTTTAGAAAATTGTTTAATGTTGTCTTTTTTTCTTAGTAATAGCAAGTGTTTGCACATTCCTTACAGGCCTTAGTTTGCTAAACAAAACAGAAAAGCTGCTAAAGTATTAAGGGGAGAACCTTCAGAAAATTTTCCAGAAAATACACTACCTTTGAAAATGGACCTTGGCCCCTCCTGATTTTTAGTCAGCTTTAATTTGGGATGAAAAGACAGACTTAGAGGCAGGTTATGTGGGAGGAAGACATGATAAGGATACAACATTGAATGTTACTGCCAGAGCTGGAGCAAGTCAAGGTTGGTGAGCAGTCTGGTCAAGTGTGACAATGTAGGTTGGCAGAAATTTCTGGGGAAAAATGAAATTTAAATACAGGAAAACCTGTTCTATCAGCTATTTAAACTTTGTTAGTATTGGCTTTCTCATATATACAACTGGGAACTCAGGGTGCCTTGTTTCTGTGCCATCTTCCATCACTAAAATTATGATTCACTTTTTTTCTT